>CM057237.1:31550480-31630480 GCA_029931835.1 Etheostoma nigrum
GCAATACGTAATTGAACCAAGTAGAATAAAAAACAAAACCATCAAAGGTTGCTGACGAAATGGTGGTATTATAGACTGGGTACACAAGCTGAATCCAATGTGGACACAGCATCAACCACAGGTCTCCGGTGAGCACCTGCACCCACATGCTCTCCAGGAAAATTACATGTGAAACTTCGGATGAAACTTATACTGAACCATTTTCAACGTGGATTAATCTGTTGATTATTTTCTGTTGCCATTAATCGGATTAGTTGTTTGGCTCATAAAATGGGCAAACGTGCGATCAGCGCTCTCCCAATGCCCAAAATGCACCGGTCATTGCTCTCCACAATTATTTGTTCACAACTCACAGAATATTAGTTTACTGTCATAGAGGGGAGAAGGAATTAGAAACATATTCATGTTTTTCAGAAGCTGCAATCACATAGAGGAAAGACTCCAACTCAGTAAATCGATTATCAAAATAGTTGATAATTAATTAAATAGTTACAATTATCAATTAATCTTTACAAGCTCTCTACATTTTGCATTCAATAACCAAAGTGAATGTCTTTTTCGACTGCTTTCATTGTTCCTCGGCAAACTCAATCCCATACCAACTTACAGTGTCAACCCTATTCATCTATCTTGTGCCTATTTACAGTATAGCATCGCATTAGAAGCATAGTCATGTCGCTGACATTTCAATAGCACACCATGTTCCATTTAAACCACGCTGTCATATGCAATCCTCACCCACCCACGCTCAACATGACAAACACAATTGTAAAAGCTGAGCCTAGCACACAAAATACTTCCCTCCATGCTGCACTGCAACACACACCCAGTATCTTTGCAGGTAGGGTTGTAATATTAAAGCACGAAAATGCACAACAGAAAGGATAACATCAAAATAGCAATCTCATACTCAAATTAATCGATTTTCTTCTGAATCACACTGGCGATGTGTTCAATCTGCTGTTCTGCGCATCCGCTCCTCCTCACTACAGACAGCAGCTCTCAGCAGCAAGGAGCAGGAGCTGGTGAACAGTTAACAGCTGGCACTGCAAGAACAATAAAATGTCATCCAATCGGCGGGCGCCTCTGCCTCTGTCACACCAAGTTCTGACAGAAGTAGGCCACATTAGGCCCAGAAGTAGCTGGCACACTGCTCCTCAAGCACTGCACTCCCAAGCTAAACACACATTACACCCAGAGAGAGAGAAAGGAATGTGTGGGGTTGAAGTAAAGGGAAAGGACAGAGGAGGTACAACAAGGAACGAAGGAACAGGAATACAAGCGGCAATGTGGACCGTCGGGGTTCGTATAGAATGGTGGGGGTGGCCCACATATAGAGGCTGCGAGGGTTCGAGTTGAATCTGTGACGATTTCCTACATGTTCTCCCTCTCTCTCTCCCCTTTCTCACCTAGTTGTCAAATAAATCAAAAGCCCAAAAAATAATCTTAAAAAAAAGGAAATGTGCGGGCACACTATATTTCATTTTTTTTTCCTCTGGTCATTTTTTTTTCACAGGTCATGTTTTGAACTTGTTCTGTGCTCACTAATGTAAATGAGATAAATGTATATTTTCCTTTCCTAGCTCCTCTCTCTGAGTCTGATGTCACGTCATGTCACATTGTCAACACGGTACATGGATGCATGAAGCAGAACATAGTGGTTCATATGTCTAATGCCTTTTGAAAACGTATGGTTTTCTCTATAAAACATCACATTTTTGTATACATTTATATTCATTTACATTAGTAAGCTACAGAACGGAGTTTTTCAAAACATGACCTGTGAAAAAAAATGACCAGAGGAAAAAAAAATGAATGTGTCATTGTCCCCCCGCACATTTCCTTTTTTTTTTTAAGATTATTTTTTGGGCTTTTCCGCATTTATTTGACAACTAGGTGAGAAAGGGGAGAGAGAGAGGGGGAAGACATGCAGGAAATCGTCACAGATCGGACTCGAACCCTGGACCTCTATATGTGGGCCACCCCCAGCACATTTCTGTCAGAAATTCCGACGTCCGCATTCCGCTTGTATTCCCTCTATTCCTTCGTTCCTTGTTGTACCTCCTCTGTCCTTTCCCCCCTTACTTCAACCCACACATTCCTTTCTCTCTCTCTAGGTGTAATGTGTGTTTGTTTGGGGGGTGCGGTGCCTTTAAGAGAGCAGTGTGCCAGCTACTCTGGGCCTAATGTCATTACTCTGTACAAACTTGGTGTGACAGAGGCAGGAGGCGCCCACAGATTGATGACATTTTATTGTTATTGCAGTGCCACTATTAACTGTTCACCACTCCTGCTTCTGCTGCTGAGGGCTCCTATCTAGTGAGGGAGGGAGGGAGGGCGAGAAAACACAAAAACAGCAAATTGAACACATCGCCAGTGTGATACAGAGAAAAATGATTAATTTAAGTATAAAATTGCTATTTTGATGTTATATTTTCTGTTGTGCATTTTCATACTTTAATATTACAACCCTCTGCAAAGATCTGGTGTGTGTTGCAGTGCATGGAGGGAAATATTTTGTGTACTAGGCTGGCTTTACAATTGTGTTGCTGGTTTTAAGCGTGGTGGTCAGGGTTGCATCTGACGGCGTGGTTTAAATGGAACATGGTGTGCTATTAAAATGCAGCGACATAATTATGTCTAATGCGTGCTATTGTGTGATGGACAGAGATAGATGAATAGGGTTAGCACTGTAAGTTGGTATAGAATGAGTTACGAGAACAATGAAAGCAGTCAAAAAGACATTCACTTTGGTTATTGAATGCAAAATGTAGAGCTTGTAAAGATTAATTGATTAATTGTCAACTATTTAATTAATTGTCAACTATTTTGATAATCGATTTACTAGTTGGAGTCTTTTCCTCTATGTGATTGCAGCTTCTAAAAACATGAATATGTTCTAATTCCTTCTCCCCTCTATGACAGTAAACTGAATATCTGTGAGTTGTGGACAAAATGAGACATTGGAGGACGTCATCTTGGGCATTGGGAAACACTGATCCACATTTTCCCCCATTTTATAGACCAAACAACTAATCCATTAATCCAGAAAATAATCAACAGATTAATCCACATTGAAAATGGTTCATATCAGTTTTTCATTGCGACCACATATTTAATTTTCCTAAAACTATCTGGCTGCAGGTCTTTCACCAGAGACCTGTGGTTGATGCTGTCTAGCCATTCATTCAGCTATCTACCCATCTATGATCCACTCGTCTACCCATCTACATGCTCATCCACCCTTTCTTGATATCACTTAGACGAGAGGTCAGGGCCGTCTAACACTTTTCCAGCTGGACTACACGTTGACCCCATTCATGTAATTACATAGGGGTTAATACCCACTCTGTGGATCAGCTGAGAAGGCTAGGATCAGAGAGAGGAAGAGTACTAGGAAATCAAAGAGGAAGTCAACAAGAGAGAAAAATACAGAGTATAGTATCGCTAATCCTGCTTTTCCATTTTCCTGAAAAAGTTACTGGTCCTAAATACTAAATCCTGAATCCACCCTCACACACTTAGGGTCCAAACTTGCACCCGGCACAGTAAATGCACCTGCGCCCATGGGCATGCTGGTCTTACAGGGTGGTGTGTTCAGGTGCATTCTTGGCGTATTGTTATCTTGTGGCAGCTGAAAGTGATCGTGCCATTGACCAACAAAAACCTGTTCTAAAGTTAATAATGCATCATTTCATTGTTATTTTAACAGAATGCGACTAGGCTCGTTCACAGCGCACGCAAACTATGCTTGTTACACACACACAGGGAAGCGCAGCAGCACACACACATGCAAAAGATTAAAAATAAAAATATTACAGTGCAAATCTGCCATCATAACAGCAATGCGCCAAGGTACAAAGGCGATTAAAGGGAATGGGAGATGCCCTCTGATTGGTTGATTGCATGTTACGGTCAGAGCACAACCATGAATTAAGACACTAAGTACAACTCTTTTGAACCATGCGCCTGGCGTATGGACCCTTTTTTCTGCCGTCAAGCAAAAGTGGATTTGCGCCTAAATATATTGTTAAAATAGGGCCCGCGGGGTTCTTTCACACCTCACCTTCTTTCCCCCCGCCCCCCCCGGTTATAACTAATTCTGGTGCATTTGTCCATTCTTTCCTTAACCCTTGTGTTGTCTTCTCGTCAACCATGAAAAAGAAAATGTTTTGGTGACTTTTTTTTCAACATTTTTATTGCTTTTTCCGACATTTTTGTCAATTTTTCAATGTTGTGGGTGATTTTTTGACGTTTCTTCCAAACTTATTTGATATTTTTAATGTTGACATTTTTTGTGCTTATTTCGACGGTCTTGAATAATACGCTCCATGTCTTTTATTTCTTCTTAAGCTCATTATTATATCATACCAGAAAAACAAAAAAAGTGCAGCATGACTCGTGGTCAATGACAAATCTCTCGTTTCTCATATCGCTACATACAGGAACAGAAGAAGAAAGAGAGCCTAGAGATGTTACAGTGTAGCAAACTCAAACATTTTAAGCACCAGCAATGTATCTTTCAGAATGGATGCCTTTTGTTTCAAGAAATAGCCAGGTCCCAAGTAGCTACTAGGGGCATAACACAAAATTATGGGCCCTATAGAAGCATCCACAGTTAGCATTTTTTTGGATCCTCCTTGCATAAGGGCCCTTGGTACTCTAGTACTCTGTCTCCCCTTGTATGCGGGTCTAAACACATGTGTTAGCGGAGTAATAATAAGAAACATAAACAATAACTAAGATTATGCTCTTAATATAACATCACAGCTCCCTCCCAAACACAAAGATACAATGTTTTAAAATCTCTTAAACATTGTAATGGATTTTTCCTCCCAATAATGGTTGGTTTAACCATGTCACTATGCGCATGGAAAGGCTTACTATGTGTTGTTTTTACGTGAATGCTATAGTAGAAATACAGCATTAATGTTATAAGAAATCTACCAGGGACATGTGCTTGAGCCAAAATCTGAGCCAGGTTCAACTTATTTGGCCAGAAGACCATCAGCATTTTTTGCAAAATCCTTGTATTTCCACTTACTAATGCACATTTTGTAAATTCTGACGAGAGATGATAACCACTGAAAAAATAAAGAAGAAGCACGAGGCTTTGCATTACTGAACCAGAATGTATTTTCCAGGTAAATACTACAGTTCTGGTTTGTTGTTTGCCATCATAAAACAAATATCCCATTTGTTTGGATTCATAATTTAATTTCCAAAATAAATAAACCAATCCATCATTGCCTTGTGTGACATTCATCCTGGATTTGCTCAGGAATATTAACAGCAACAGTATTTCCTTATCAATTTGTCAATCTTAACAGCTAAAGTAAGCAGAAGGACTACTCTAACCCTGAAGTTTGTGCAACTTTTCGCCATAGAGACCTGGCCTACCACTTGGGGAACACAGCCCAAGCACATACAGTATGGACAACATTTTTTTTTTAATTACATTGTAACAATTTAACAAGTCGCCCTTATGAAATCCAATCGTGCCATGGCTGTCTTCGAACGCAATGGACAGATGTGTTTCAATTAAAATGTAACCGTTAACAATCTGTTGAGATGCCTCTCCAAAACGCAGAGATGAAGCGCAGAGATGAAGCGCAATCACACCATAAAATGTGAAGACATTTTAAGAAAAAAAGATCAATATTTTGACCTAATTCAGTGACACAAAAAAGTCTTCCACAGCAATGAACAAAGTGGAATAAAGCATCCAAACTCTACACAAAATGCACAATCAATTAGTAAGCTGACATCAAATGTATATACAACTTGTCCAGACTAGTGTAACTTTCTTTTTTTGCGTCCTGCATATGCGTCGACATTGGTCTCAGGTCAGAGCTTAACCCGGAGCCATGAAAAAGTATTTTTTTTCACAAAAGCAGTATATGAAATTAGATGTATAACCTACCACCATTTGGTTGTTTTGTTATTTAAAATATTTATAAAATATCTGGTCATGCCAGATGTAATTATTCCACTCATTTTTGAAACAATGCAATGCACCCGTTTCAGCCACAAGGGTGCTGCCCCCCCCAACCCCCCCCATCCCCCACAAACTCCACGTGTGCTTTTCGCCTTTGGGAAGATGCTGATTGGACCATTTGTCTACGTATTTTTTTGCAGGACAGATATTAAAAGCACTTCTGGCAAACAATTCAAGGGCTGATTTGAGACGACCAAAAAAAACGTAATTTGCTATGCTCAGCACTACTCTGAACCTCTGTCTGACATGCATAATCTGATCCGTCATGCACATGCCCTGCATTCTATCTCTTTATCCGAAGATGCTTTCCCTTCACATATCTTCCTGTATTATTATTGTCACTGTCCATGCATTCTTATTACTTAATATTTGTTGGAAGTAATCTATATCTGTCCTGTTCTTATCTACAATATATTCTTCTCTGCGCTGCTGCCGCAACAACAACCCAATTTCCTCACAGGGATCATTAAAGTCTGATCCTATCTAATCAAATTTTTGTTTATTTGCTGTGGAAAATGTGAAAGTTTTGTTAAAGCTCTGAGCAGTGCTGTGCACCGCTCAGAGAAATTAGCAGCCAGTTTCCATTCATTCTGCCGTCTCTAGATAAAACTGTCCTGTCCACTTGTTTCTGTCAATGGGGATTTGGTGAGTGAATAACTGTCAGGTGGCTTATTCTACATTGAGCTTGTATAAATGACGCTGAAAAGTTACAAAGTTTGTAATTGCAGTTTATGAGTGGCATTTAGAGCAGAGGGAGACGGAAGGACAACGAGAGAAAGCCAGAGACAAAGTGAGGTGTAGGCCAGGAACGGACTTGATGGGATTTTAGAAATCTATGAGGCTGATGATAAATGTCTGAAATAGGTTTGTCTGCCCATTGCAAAGCCATTTGTTTTCATTAGCTCCCAGTGCTTGGGTAAGTCTGCGGTGAGGGAAGAGGGTGGGTGGCTGAAGCTTAAGGACCTCGCTAGCTAAAGGAATTAGCCCAAAGCTGTGTCTGTCCTCGTCACAGCAGCCTGGTGGAGCTCCAGTCCAGGGCCAAGAAGTCTCGCATTGCCAGACCTATGTCCACAGTGTTGTGGACCAACCGGTCTAGGTAGATGAGCCATGGTTCTGCTCGAGGTTTCTGCCTCTTAAAGCAAGTTTTTCCTTGCCTCTGTGGCCTAGTGCTTGCTCTTGGTGGGAATTGTTGGGTTTCTTTAAATAACAGAACAATAACAACACAATGTAGACCTGCTTTTTATGAAAAGCGCTGTGAGACAGCTGTTGTGATTTGGCACAATATACTGTAAATAAAATTGAATTGAATTGTGGAGTATGGTCTACATCGACGACTATCGTCTTCCGCTGCTTTTTTTGTGTTGGCATTCTCCGGTGGACTATGGTTAACTGCTCCTCAGATTTCTGCAGGGTAAATCCAGACAGCTAGCTAGACTACCTGTCCAAAAAGTTCTGTTGCACGACTAAAACAAATTCCTTCCCGAGGCTATTTTGCAGAGGCACTGTGGCACATTATTGTTTCCGGGGCATAGCACCGCCCAAGACGATTGTGATTGGTTTATAGAAATGCCAATAAACCAGAGCACTTTTTTCTCCCATCCGGGAATGCTGTGTGGACTAGCCAGACCCTCCTCTGAAGCTCTGTGGAGGAAGGTCTTGCAATGAGAGACTATGTAGAGTAAGGTCTGGCTAAACCACACAGACATTCTGGGATAGGAGAACAAAGAAATCAGCATTTTGGAGGGGGGGGGGGGGGGGGGTCAGACACAGAGGGAATACAGATATAGTCAGACAGACAGTATGAGTGCATGAAATTAATGTTTTTTTTACATTGAAGCATGTAAACAGGGCCTTGTAGAGACCCAAAATACAAATAAATGAACGTGAAAATGAGCATAATATGGGACCTTTAAGACTGTTGATACATATAGCGATGAAAAGATGATAGTGTATGAGTCATAAAAATTACCAGCCATGGGAATGCATACAGTATCCATCTCTCAACACATCTACACATTTATCTATCACATCTGCTGTAACATCTCTTATAATATAGTGAGATCTGTAAGTAGCCAACATGAACAGCTCTGGATTGGCCTTTCCCGGTCTGAAAGGGTTTGTTCATGTGGAGCTGAGAGTGGCCAGAATCAATAAGAGAGAAAAATAGGAAAATGACATGGTTCTCTCCAGATGAAAGATCTAATCTCCAATATCCATTTACAGCTCATGGCCTTGCACTAAAGCAGCAACACTGCATCACAGTTAGAGCAAAAACACAGATCTCATGGGCATGTCGCTGTCCGCATTCATCTTTACACTCTGTCCTCAACAATGTTGGGGATTCTGAGGCCATGCACAATTTTCTACTTTTGCCGTTGTTGCTTTTATATTTTTTTATTTTATAAGTTCTTCATTCCGTCCTCATAATGAGGGGAAGGAATGCGACTTGCGAGGGTGGATTTGCATTTGACATAAAGTCGCGTGCTGTTTCTGATGACAATTTAATACCCTCAATATAGTAGTCAAACTTAAAGTATTTCATTTTCATTGGCTTCCCATTACATTTGGGTTGCCCCCCCCACCCCCCTCCCACAGCTGAATATTCAAGTTGAATGAATAGTATTGTGTTGCAGGCTGGCTGGGTCACATTAACAAACACTGACACGCATGTATTAAAAGCACACAACATTCTGGGCCAAGACTTTTGCCTGCCGTTTGGTTTCCTTTTTTCTCTCCTCCTCCTCCATCTCTTCCTTCTTCATCCTTTCCTTCTGAACGAGAGACGCCTTTGTAGTTAATGTCTGCTCTTATCAGTCCTGGCATGAAGCACTTGCCTCTGCCACTGTCCTCATGTTCTCTGCAAGCTCCCACTTTTGTGCTGCCTAATGAACTCGGACCAAAATTAGACATACTCTTCAACTTTTAAACTGAAGGAGCCCCTTCAATGGTTCCTTTGTGAAGTGCTGCCACCGCTGTGAAGGGAGGGTGTGTGACTGAATGTGTGCGTGTG
Organism: Etheostoma nigrum; assembly: GCA_029931835.1. Classification (NCBI taxonomy): domain Eukaryota; kingdom Metazoa; phylum Chordata; class Actinopteri; order Perciformes; family Percidae; genus Etheostoma; species Etheostoma nigrum. The sequence goes on from CM057237.1 coordinate 31,559,489, forward strand.
TGTGTGTGTATGTGTCAAAAAGTAGTGGAATACTGGACTGTTTTATGGTAGACATGAGGAATTTCGGCTTCAGCTTCAGTCTGCCCTCGGGCAACGGGAGCATGTTGTGATCTCCCTCTCTCTTCTCTATCCACACACACACACAAGCTTGTGATATTTAACATCCATTCATGTATCATCAATTCTTTTTAAAAGAAACATCTTTTAGGGACTTTTAGTAAATGAAAAAAGAGCCCAAACCAGTTATCGTTTTGGCCATGTGACCACGGGAGTTGAACCTTGTTTTGCTGCAAACCTCAATTCAGATGTTCCGTTACTCAAATTTGGACAAATCACGTATGTCGTACTAGAGGGAGTAATTCTCTCAAAACAACTTTTTTTTACTTTTACAGCTTCTCAGTTGTCTTTATTTTCTGCAGTGCATTCTGGCTGACTGTGTGTGCTGTATACTGTGTGGAACTACATTTATTTTCCTGTGTGAACACACTACATATTCTAAACCTGAAATTGTCAAAATTGGTGTTGCAAGGTCTCTGCTTGACAACACAAAACACTCCTATATTGATTCGCGCATTCGTCTTTAATATTATGCTTTATTTTTCATGGTCTAATTAATTTCCATTCGTTGATTCCCATCCTATCTTTTTTTGCTCTACCCCCCTCCTCTGCAGTCACGCCTCACCCCTCTGTGTGGGGGGGATGGAGAAGAATGAGGGAGGAGGAGGAGGAGGAGGAGGAGAGGCGAAGGGAGGGAGAGGAGGAGGAGGATTATAAATCAAGGTAAACGGTGGCTGTTTAACCCCTGCTATGATGTCATTTCCAACAGAGCAGCAACCTGCTGGCTTCCTCTCCTCTGTTCAAAGCCCTACTGTACATTGTGCCATGCATGTCACCTTTGTGTAGCTGCATATAAAACACACACACACACACACACAAACACACACACAGCTCCCTACACACAAGCCCCTTCTGACATGTGGCTATTACTGTAAAGCAGGCTGGGGGAATATTGGGGATTAGAGGAGGGGGAGTTCCGACAACGTACAGCTGCAGTAAGAATAGTAGCTGGCACAACAAGGTTATAATTAGTTTTACTTTTTCGGAAATATTAAGTTTGAATGCTTACATATTTTGGGTTTTTAGTTTGTTTTTGTCAGAGTCAGGCACAAGGGTGTAACTTTGTGGGCGGGGTGGGGGGGGGGGGGGGGAATCTCCACTTTTGAGCAAAATTGAAATCGTGACCATATCACACACTTCTTCTGCATTCTGGGGATTTTTTTTCTGCATCAATTTACGGTGCAAATGTGTTGAATAATGTAAAGGAAATAAGTATTTGGGTGGGTTGCACTGACCCGTTTTGATTAGGGGGGTTAACCCCCCTGTAAATTACATCTATGGCCAGGTATAACATCTCAGAAGTATGTAGCATTAGTATGTGTTGGAGAACTATGGCTATGATAGTTAATGCTTAATCTTTGCGCTACTTTAGTGTCCGATGTGGCACAGCCCCATCTGTTGGAATGTCTACTCTTGGCAGTTTCTTTCGTTCATTTCTATTATTAGGGGGGGTGCACAGGGACTCTCTCACTCTCGCTCCCTTACTTAGATAAAATTTCACTTCACCACTAACATCCATTAGCCCCCAGGCAAACAAATATTTACAGCTGTTCACAGAAATCTGAGGAAAAAAGTTTCTCTCCATCATTAAGAATAGTAACATCATGTGCCTTAGAATCCATTTAGGTGGCTTATTTAATCCAATTCCGAGTCTGTGTGTTTAAACATAACAAGGCTAAATGTGAAGTTTGTTATTGATTATGCCTTATTTGTTTCTGTGTCATTAATGGAGCGTCAGATGTGTTAAGGGCTGCCTATTCTTCAGCAGGACTGCATAAATTATTAAAGCAATGTTGGAAAGCTTTTCAACCACTAGTTCTGAAACATACAAAGACATAGTTTGCTTAGTTTATCATATAATACCAACATCTGTTCTGTTGTAGCTACTCAGCGGTTAGTTTAACGTATTATCTCAGAAGGCCTACTGTTAGATTAGTCCAGGATCAGCACCTGGCATTAGTGGCATTATCATTCTCTAGAGATTGTGTGCATGTTGAAGGGTGATACTGGTCTTGCATTGGCAGAAAAATGTCCACAGTGCTGTGGAGTACGGTCTAGCTACTCCACACACTCATTTTAGGATTGGTGGAAAGCTCCGGACGCAGTGACAGTGCCTCTGCAAAATGGTTTCCGTTTCACTTGTTTTGGTGGAACATTTGCACCCTGCTAAAGAAAATGTCACATGCAATAATAAATGAAGTTAACTATTCACACAAGACAGTAACTTGAGCTATTTAAAATTGCTGTTACCTAATTTGCTCTGAGTTTATCTCTACTTTGTCCACAGTAATCCCACCTATCAGTCCCAAAACGTCCCAGTTAGAGAGGAAATGCCGTTTTTTGGGGGCTTTTCCCTTTATTTGATAGTGACAGTGGATAGACAAGAAAGGGGGAGAGAAAAAGAGGGGTTGACATGCAAAGGGCTGCAGGTCAGACTCAAACCTGGGTCACTGCCAAGGACCCAACCTACATGGGGCACACGCTCCTACTGGGTGAGCCAGAGGTCCCCCCAAAATGCCGTAAACATATTCTTTATAATAATAAGCTCACTTGCTCGAAGGCTGTTGTTGTTCCCCGATGCGAACAAAGTTTAAGAACGGCAACACACAGAGAGCGGAAGGTGAGGGACATCGAACCAGAACATATCCAGAACATATACTGTCTTACTGTAAGTACTCATTGCTGGGTCACTGGTCAGTCACTATCGTCCCACAAAATAAAATAAAAAATCTAACACTTGTGTTATCATCCTGAGCATGACCACTTTACATCCCACTGACATGCCTGCCAATCTCATGACTGCAAAGAGAAGTGACTGATGTGGGAAGTGTGAGGTATGAATGTCACAATTGACTAATGTCAGCCATCCCTTTAACCTTTTTTTTTTCTTCTAGTGGGAGTACCAACCCAATGGCTTTTCCCTGCATCAGGTCTCTCCACCTCTCCACTTCTACAAGAAAGACAAGGAAGTCAGGAAGAGAGGAGGGGAGGAGACAAGGAGGGAGGAAGCCCATGGAGACTTGATTAGTGTGTTGGTGTGTGTAAGTGTCCTAGTGGAAGACTGATGTGTACTTGAGATGGTATGCGCTTTGCCCTCAGGTTCAATGACATTTTAAACACGGGAGAGTGGAAAAAATGACAGAAGCTCTGTGTGTGTGTGTGTGTGTGTGTGTGTGTGTATGTATTCACATAGACCTATTTAGGCTGGAGGCCAACCCTGCCACCTCTCTGTAACAGTATGATAAGATTGTGTATGGTAATTAGAATCAAATAAGTATAACCTTAGTGGACCACCAAAGAACAAATGAATGGTTTCTGCATGTGAGCAATCAAGTGGCACCTTGTTGGAACAAAACATTCTGAGTAATTATTAGTAGTATTATTAGTATTATTAGGATGCTGCATCACATTTTCTCCACTGGAAGGGCACACACACACACACACACACGCACAACTCCCTACACACAAGCCCCTTCTGACATGTGGCTATTACTGTAAAGCAGGCTGGGGGATTATTGGGGATAAGAGGAGGGGGAGTTCCGACAACGTACAGCTGCAGTAAGAATAGTAGCTGGCACAACAAGGTTATAATTAGTTTAACGTTTTCGGAAATATGAAGTTTGAATGCTTACATATTTTGGGTTTTTAGTTTGTTTTTGTCAGAGTCAGGCACAAGGGTGTAACTTTTAACAAAATTGAAATCTTGAGCATATCACACACTTCTTCTTCTGCATTTTATTAGGACGCTGCATCACATTTTCTCCACTGGTAGTGCACCCTAGAGAACCCTGCATCACGTTTTCTCCACTGGAAGGGCGCCCCAGAGGACCCTGTATCAGTATTTTTTCTGGAAGGGCGCCCTACAGGACCCTGCATCACATTTTCTCCACTGGAAGGGCACCCTAGAGGACCCTGCTTCACATTTTCTCTACTGGAAGGGCACCCGACAGGACACTGCATCACATTGTCTCCACTGGAAGGGCACCCTAGAGGACCCTGCATCACATTTTCTCCACTGGTAGGTCACCCTAGAGGACCCTGCATCACATTTTCTCCACTGGTAGGTCACCCTAAAGGACCCTGCATCAAGTTTTCTCCACTGGAAGGGCACCCCAGAGGACCCTGTATCAGTTTTTTTTTTTCTGGAAGGGCACCCTACTGGACCCTGCATCACATTTTCTCCACTGGAAGGGCACCCTAGAGGACCCTGCTTCACATTTTCTCTACTGGAAGGGCACCCTACAGGACCCTGCATCACATTGTCTCCACTGGAAGGGCACCCTAGAGGACCCTGCATCACATTTTCTCCACTGGTAGGTCACCCTAGAGGACCCTGCATCACATTTTCTCCACTGGTAGGTCACCCTAAAGGACCCTGCATCAAGTTTTCTCCACTGGAAGGGCACCCCAGAGGACCCTGTATCAGTTTTTTTTTTCTGGAAGGGCACCCTACTGGACCCTGCATCACATTTTCTCCACTGGAAGGGCACCCTAGAGGACACTGTGTCAGGTTTTCTTCTGGAAGGGCACCCTAGAGGACCCTGCATCACAATTTCTCCGCTGGATGGGCACCCTGAAGGACCCTGTATCAGGTTTTCTTCTGGAAGGGCACCCTACAGGACCCAGCATCACATTTTCTCCACTAGAAGGGCACCCTAGAGGACCCTGCATCACGTTTTCTCCACTAGAAGGGCACCCTAGAGGACCCTGCATCACATTTTCTCCACTGGAAGGGCACCCTAGAGGACCCTGTGTCAGGTTTTCTTCTGGAAGGGCACCCTAGAGGACCCTGCATCACAATTTCTCCGCTGGATGGGCACCCTGAAGGACCCTGTATCAGGTTTTCTTCTGGAAGGGCACCCTACAGGACCCAGCATCACATTTTCTCCACTAGAAGGGCACCCTAGAGGACCCTGCATCACGTTTTCTCCACTAGAAGGGCACCCTAGAGGACCCAGCATCACAATTTCTCCACTGGAAGGGCACCCTAGAGGACCCTGTATCACGTTTTCTTCTGGACGGGCACCCTACGACACCCTGCATCACATTTTCTCTACTTGAGGGGCAACCTAAGGGGAACTTTATTACGTCTTCTTGCACATTAAGATATTACTCCCCCCCCCCCCCGATCAAGAAAGTTTTTGCATTAAGTAGCTTACTTCACAGATGCTTTTGAACTTTTCTATAAAACCTTAATTTTCTGTATTTGTTTGGTAAAGTTTCAATCTTAATCTGTCATTCTGTCTCTCTACAGAAGGATACCACTACCACCGCTGCCAGGGGCATGGAAGACACACACACACACACACACACACACACACACACACACACACACACACACACACACACAGAATGGACAACATACACAGGCCGCTGCTACACACATTCCCTGGCTGGGCTTGATAAATGGGCCTAGTTTAAATTATTTTGTGCAGATCTCATTTAGGCCCTTGAAGAAGAGATCCAGCCTGTTTATTCATTTCACATTTGCACCCGGGCTTCAATATCTCTGTCTATGCCTGCAAAGGATTTACCCTCCTCCCATCCAAGAAGGGGAAAAAAACCCTGTAAAGAAAAGACAGAAAGAGACAGAGAGACATGGAGGGAGAGAGAAAAAAGCAATTTACACAATGTACATAAAATGATGCGCTCAGAGTTTGATAACCTGCATAAATTATAGAGTATAATTAAATATTATACCCCGTGAATCACCAAGGAGAGAGGATGGTGGGAGAACAGACTAGAGGATAAAAGCACGGAGTGGGGAGAGAAATAGATAGAGAGAGAGAGCAAAAACAAAAGATGGGAAGATGAGAGGAAGACGAGAGAGCATTGGTTCCAGGCTTGGATCTCATAATTGTTTTTATTGATTATTTCTTAAGGTGAAATAGTTTTAAGATGGATAAGAACAGAGAGTCAGGTGTGGGAAGGGCAGACACCAGGGCGATGGAATTTATATGAAAGAAATGTCTCTTTTTTTCTACTAAAAAGAATCAAGTCGGCTTTTTGGCATTGTCGGATTGCCTCAGTGGTGGCCCATATAAATTAAATGGAATATTAAAAATTTAAATTGTTCGGCAAAGGGTAGGCGTGGAGGCCGTTTCTGGTGAGCGCACAATTGACCCAAAAATATATTCAAATTAGCATAGCTAAACAGATTCTGCTCACTGGGGAGGTGGGGGTTACTAAGTTTGTGTGTGTGTGTCCTGAAGAACATGGACATATTTGTTCACTCTCTTGTTCTTCTTTGACCCCACAAAAGAGAGAAAGACAAAAAGATAATAATAAGAAGAAAGTAATATAAAAATAGAGAGAATATATTCAGTATAGCAGCTGTCATTATGTGGAATAGAGCTGGTTGAAGACAGAGGCAGAGACAACTATTGAGACGACTGGAATAAAATACCATTGTAGCATCATACACTTCATCCCACTATAAGCTAAGAGACAATATATAATCTTGAATAACTAATGTAATCTTGATTGGCCTGAAGTCCAAACCACATGTTGTGATGGAGATACACATTATGAAAAACTAGGCCAAAACACGACAGCCATGCTGTGAGGCCGCACTTAGGCACAGTGGCACTTTGAGCTAAATGCATGCTCAAAATGACAATGCCAACATACTTATGTTCAGCAGGTCTGGCTCCTCCACACATACATTAGGGGATAGGAGAAAAAAAACAACGCGCTGGGTTGTTTTCATTTCTTTAAACCAATCACAATCGTCTTGGGTGCAGGTAAGCTCCTGACTCAGAAAGTCTCAGGAAGCAACTTGTTTTGGTGGAACATTCTCACCCCGCAAAAGAAAATGCCACATGCAACATCTAATGAAGTTAACTGTTGACACAACACAGTAACGTGAGCTATTTCAATTAGCTGATACATGGTTAAACCTCATTAGCTCTTACCAGTGTATCGCCGTGTGTAATTTGTCCACAGCAATCCCACCAATCGGTCTCAAAACAACCCAGGTAAATGCCCTAAACAATTTTTTTTTAAATCTCTACAATCATTTCCCGAAAGAACCAAGCAGGCCTGCCTTGTTGGACCATCCAAATGTTGTTAAAAACTTGACATTTTCAGCTTGTAGCTTGCTAGCTCGAAGTTGTTGTTGTTTTCCGGTTGAACAGAGTTTGGGAACGACAACACACAGAGCGAAAGATGATGGACAATATTTATTGCTAATATCATCTATTATTATTATTATTACTATTAGTAATTATGTATTAGTTTTGTATGTCAGAAATCGGTTAACTTGGGCCTTGTCTATATCCTCAATGTTCCACTTCCAGGATTGCTCCGTTGCCGACAAAACTTCCGCTGGATTTGGATCCGTTACTTTGGGCTTTCTTTGTGTTGGCGTTCTAACCTCTGGTGGATTTCTGAGGACTAGGGTTACCTGGTCCTCAGATCTCTGCAAGGTAAATCCAGACAGCTAGCTAGACTATATGTCCAATCTGAGTTTTCTGTTGCACGACTAAATCTACATTTGAATGTACTCATGTTCCACCAAAACAAGTTCCTTCCCAAGGTTATTTGGCAGCGGCACCGTTGCAAGAAGAAATACCAATAAACCAGAGCATGTTTTCCTCCTATCCCGGAATGCTGTGTGGACTAGCCAGACCCTCCTCCGCAGCCCTTTGGAGAAAGGTCTGGCAATGAGGGATGAATTTTGGCCTAAATGAACCAAAATCTCTGGTAAAGTCAGTCAGCCAAAGTTAACACTAATCTTGATTTGTGAATGTTGTTTGCGGTGCACCCTGGAATAAGTAGGAAGAAATGGGACTCTACCAAGCCACAGCCATACCAACCAATCACAGTTCTTGCGGTCTTTCTCGCTGCGATGTGAAGTTACATTCCTGGGGAGGTGCATACGAGGCTACGGCGTAGGATCCAAATCTACGCGTACCTCGTACAAACCTGCATACAAACCTACGCTGTCTGTTTAATGCAGAATCGTAAATCAGGCTTGATAGTCACTAACTGAATGTACGAAGAAAAAAGCTCTAACTTCAGAAACAAAAACGTCATCGATTGACTGCGGACATGAGCACAGAAATGAAATCTTAGCCCCAATGATGGACAAAATTAGGGGAATTTTCAGCATTGGAACTTAACCCTTGTGTAGTGTTCAGATATACTGTATAGTCATAACAATTAATGTAAAAATACTTAACAGATGTTTACTTTAGCTCAATTACCAATGATATATACATCATTTATGGTTCATATTTGCCATATACCCCTGTGAGATCACATTTGTGATCATTTGATCAATTTTGTTTTTAATGAGAAAACAAGGAAATCTACGGAGCCCTTAAGGTAACATGGAGGGAAAAATAGATGTAATCATGTTGTGCTACTAGCTAGCTAGATACTAGATACTAGCTAGCTAGCACGCTATGTGCAAGCGCCCTGCTAGCTAGCTAGGTTAGCCTTATAGTTTGTTGGATTTGCGAGATCTCACAAATGAAACTCAACATCCAGCAAAACAAAGAATTTTTTGATTTTTAATTAACCAAAAACGTGTAATGAGGACTTTTTTGTTCATTTATTTTTTTATTTATTTATTTATTTTTTTCCCTCCATGTCACCTCCAGGGCTCAGTAGAAATCCAATTATAAAAAGGTAAAAAAATATATGAATAGCATAATTTTTCTTTCAGCAAACATTGAAAACTGGTCCCGCAGACACCCAAAATTAAATATCTCACAAATACTTCTTGAGTAACAAAGTACTTCCCACCATTTTGCCCCTACATGCGAGACAAACTCTTACATGCACATAAAGGAAGCCCCAATTCAATAGTGTGTACTATCCTTAAATGACGGGTCCTTTAAATCTACATTGACATGTAAGTTATGACTGATAACACAAGACCAGTGTACGCCGAGCAAACTGAAGTCTTTAGCTTTCAAGTAAAAACACACCATCTAACGACCACTCCATCTTTGTCTCCCTCCCTCTCTCGCCCATTGTTTATTCAAATTTTACAGATGGGGTACTTTTTCCAGTTCAGCACCTTCGCCAGTTTTGTGAGAGAACGGCATTATGCCTGTGTTATTATGCAATTCATCACCAATAATAGATTTGTTTACGGGGGCCCCCGTCTCTCGCCCGCTCTCAGCGCTGCATTTTGAAAATAATAATAATAATACATAGTGTATAATGACGGTAATGGTACGAAGGCTTTGATAATAGATGTGCTGGGAGGGATAAGGGAGCCCTGATCAGCCTGGGTCTCAGCTCAATTGTCTTCAAAGCACTGTTTAATGTAGAATAGGCATCCTGGGAGATTGTCTTGAAACCAAGAAAAAGGTGGGTGTACGGATAAGAGAAATGAACGCACCGATGGGGGTGTGCACACACGCACCACGCGTGCAAGCGCACACACACACAAACGAGCAGACATACACTACATACTCAAATAAGCTCTCACACAACCACCCACTGGTGCGTCTCTCCTCGAAGGGCCCTCTGGTGTAAATGTGTTAAAACTCTCCCTTGGTCTTTGGCTTCTGCTGAATAAATCTGTGTTTTAGTCTTCACTTTAGCACTTTAAACTCGGGGTATTTCCAGCATGTTTTCTCTCTGCCTCCTCCTGGGCTTTAACTGAGATCTCAAGCTGCTGACGGATATAGCAGCAATAGCTTTGTGAGCGTGCGCGGGTACATGTAGGTGAGAATGTTTTTGTTTGTTACTTTCCCCCGGAAAAAGTACACTTCAAGGACTCACTTCTTCACATTTAAGCAATAATATACTGTAATAGTCGAAAAGGATGTTTTTAACTTAACTCATTGTCACCTGATGTAGATTGAAGATGAATTATGAGACACTACGTCTCAGCACTAGCCTTTACATTTTAGCCTTTAGGGAAAAGGCCACAATGAAAAAAAGGTTCTGGGTGGGAACCATAATCTGACAGACACTAAAGTCACAAAAGAAAAATCTGCTCAAAAGGGCTTTAAACCTACATTAATCAATATCATGGATATTTAACCAAGGTTATAATATACTAGGTGGGAAAAAAACATTGTCGTTAACTGAAATGAAAATAAAAATGAGGCATTACAAAAGAACGATAACTAAATCTGTAATGTCTGTTTGCAAAACAAAAATTAAAGCTGCAAGCAGCGTTGGATGGGCCCTCGCACCTCAAAAAGAAACTGCGGAGTTCCTCACACAAGACTCTACCTTAAATGGATCACCAATTTTGAAAGGGGGCGTGGTTTAAGCATAGGGGCCGGCCTAAACTATTTAACCCAGTAAAATGGCTTTTTATTATAACGTGAAAGTGTCTTATACTGACATAGTATCAAATCATAAAAGTTATCTCAAGACACTTTACAGATAGAGTAGGTCTACACCACACTCTATAATTTACAAGGACCCAACAATTCTAGTAATTCCCACAAGAGCAAGCAGTACGACAGTGGCGATGAAAAACTCCCTTGTCTGGATTTTATGCCACATTTACCAGGGCTCAACATACTTTTTTTTCTGTGTAAATGCACTAGTGCCTATAACTTTTAAAATGACATGCACCAACATTTTTTTACCAGCACCATTTGGTGTATTTGTCAATTTTTCAATTTAGATTGAGATGGAAAAATGACTTTATATTTGACATGCTATGTTAATGGAGCTAACTTTCCATTTAATGATAGATATTATCATTCTTATTAGTGTTACATCACTAATGTTGTTGCCACTCCTGCTGCCCTTCTTATAATTTATCTTGTTGATGCTAAGCTTCCATTTCACAAGTGACATCATTATCTTCCGATTGAGTTAAAAAGGAATTGTTTTATCCCATTCCTTTTGTTCTGTGTAGGTGTATGACTGGTTACTGAATCTAAAGATACTCCACTATATTTCAGAGGAAAATGTTGTACTTTCTGTCTCACTATATGTATTTGACAACTATCATTTCTAATTACTTTGTGTAGTAAAGTAATACATCAGTCCAATCCTCTATCAACTTTCATATGACTACAACTTTATTTCACAATGCTTTTTTGCAAGGTGTAATGGACGGTGTGCGGGACTTCTTTAACACATATTGCTAGTAACCTTGGCCTTTTCTGATCCACTTGCCCCAGGAAAGAGGTGTGCAAAAGCACTTTTAAATCAAATATGACCCCGTTTTCTAAATACATGAAAAAAATATATAAAAAAATATATTTTTTAATGGTTCCATACACGAAACAGGCTGTGATCATTAATCAACATACGTTCCTCTGATCTTAACTATTAGTCTAAATAATTCACAATTTCAAGTTTTTTTAACTCAAAATGTTGATATAATTTAACACAAATGAGATTATTTTCACCATGAAGTCCAAAAAATAAGTGTAAAACTAGAGATAATAAGTTGGAATGAAGTCTGGTTAGAAGATGTAACACAAAATCGTATTGACAATGATACTTTATACTATATGCTTTATAAACAGGCAAAACAAGGCTGGGCCAATTTTGACCCGGGACAACACAAGGGTTAAAAGAAGACATTGTGCTGGCTTCCCTAATCTCCTCTGGCAGGTCATATAATAAATGTTTATATTACACAATGGAGGGGCTCGAGCAGAAAAGGCCTGATCACATATATGGTTTCCCCTACAGCAGACATAAGTAAGTATAGAGTTATCTTCCGTAGTATATTTTATTATAGTTATATAAGTCACAGGCATACACAAAGACATACTAACTTTCAAATTTAGGAGAAAACACATCATGCACACAGAGGATGGACAGAGGAGCAGAGCAATGTAGGACAGGTATGGCCCATTAAAACATGTGATAGGAAATCACTGACACACACACACACACACACACACACACACACACACACACACACACACACACACACTCCATATGTCGCCAGGTGTGGCTGTCACCCTCCCCTGCCCTGTGCACCACTATAATCAATTTAACAGGATAGTTTCATCATCAAATATCCAAATGATGATTGCTTACTTTATCTAATCTCCTAATGCCAGTGCCCTCTAAATGCATGGAGGGTAATCATGTTTTTTTCCCTGCTTGTTGCTATACTCATGTATGTGTGGGCTTCAAACCGCCTGGATGGGTATGGGTTGCCTGTTTTATTTTGGTAAAACACTGGGGAATGCTGAAGCACCGCAGAATGCCTCTTGTAATCAAATTTCTTGATGTGTATGTGTGTGTCTGTGTGTGTGGGGGCTCTTTTTTCTGCTGTTTGTGATTGGCGTTGAATGCAAAGTGACTGTCAGTGATCCTCATGAATGCCGAAGTAGCTCATTGACTGTGAACTGGGTCTTGTTAGCAGTTGGGTAAGCAGGAATAGAAATATAAGCACATAGACTATTTATTCATGCCGCCTGCCTTCCCCTGGCTTTTTGAAGGTAAAGAGGAGTGTTTGGTGTGTGTATGTGTGTGTTTCTATGTGTCTGTCTCTTTGCATGTGTATAAGAGAGAGAGAGGAAAAGAAAGATACTGATTGACTAAGATGACAATGTGATAGTAGTGGCGGTGGGAAGTTCTTGCCTTTTAATCACCAGTCTTGTGCCTTGGAAACCAATTTTTGAAGGTAAAAACTAACTGATTCGCCATCTTCATTGGATTTTCATAAGATTTCATACTTTAGTGATGCAGATTTGTTCGATTAAGAAATTTCACACTAGATAGCAAAGATGTATTATACAAAAAAATGAGTGATAGTTTGGTTTTATTTAAGAAATGCACAAAAGTCAGCTTTGGGTCCTTTGAAATAGTAATGGTATTTGATCCAATGAAACCCACATTTGCACTGCGCTGCCATGTAGCCTACAAGCTAACCCTAAGTCCTAAACATAGCACTGGAAATGGAAAGATTTTTCCCTATTATACTGTCATTATCCATTTTCCTCACATTTATTCTTTAATAGTTAAATCACAAAGCGTCTGGACTTTTGTCTGCTTTACACTAAAGCATTTTTTGTAAGCTGCAACTTTTTAGTTGTGGTGTAACTGGTGCAGGGCATTACATTTTCAAAGAGTATTTTTTCTATACTCGTTACCTGGTGACTACGGTCACTTACACTCATGATGAGCTACCGGACTACGTGGAGCTGGACTTCCTTTAGCATTTATATCTTAGGAGATATGAATAAATGTCAACATTTTTTCACTTCAATTATAATGGGGAAAGTGATGTCACACGACAACAAGGTGGTTGAACTGTCCGCTTTGGTGTACAGCCAGTGCGCTTACTGAGAGTGCAGTTTGCTAGGTTGCTAGGCCAGTGATGTCATCTACACAGTCATCCCCAGCAGCAGCATGCCAGTTCACCTCCTGGGTGCTGACAGGTGCTCTTGAGCAAAGCACCGTACCCCCCCATCCACTCAAGTTGCCAATCCAGCACTGGCAGCTCACTCACTCTGACATCTCTCCATGCATGAATAGGTCCTGAGTGTGTGTGTTTTGTATAAAAACTTATATATGTTATATAATTCCACTAAACATCACCACTGTAAGCTTGCTTAAAAAAGAGACATTTAGTGTTTCTAGATTTAGCTTGCCAACAAGTTAGTTCTGACGTTTTGTATCCTTGTATCCCTGCCTTGTGTTTCAAAGGGTGGTGGAACCATGGGTACTTGTTGCCCTGAGTTTCGCGTCTTAGGCAGTCATTTGTAGCCAAAATGACTGCTGATTCATAGGCTGCTTATCTACAGAATTCCCTAAACTGAAATTAATTTCACACTTTCACAACAAAACGTTGTTGGAGTGATGCTTTTCTACCTATGCATTCCCTTTGTCTTGAAACACATGCAAAGCCAATTTATTTAAGCCTTGTGTTGTCCTCCCGTCAAAATTGAAAATCAACATTTTTGTTGACACTTGTTGACGATGTTTTTAACTTTGTCTTACGTTTTAGTCCCTTTTTTCAACACTTTTGTCACTTTTTTGACGTTTTCAACACTACGTAACACTAACTTATTTTTTTAAACTTTAGTTTTACAGTTATTTGGGAATTTATGGTCAATAAACCTCATTCATAGGAAATTATACCTACTGTTTGAGTTAGAAAAGCAGAAATTAGGAATTATTTAGACTAAAATTAAAGGAATGGATGTTGATGGATAACAGACTGGAATATGTCAACTTTTACTCAATACTATTTCAAAAACACTTCACATGCTATAAAACTCAAAAAGACACCCCAAAATTAATGAAAGTAGAGATTTGTACTTGCCAAAGAGCGTTGTGTGGAATCATTAATGTTATTTTGGGTAATTAAAAAGAACATTCATATAGGAAAATGGGTCTTCTTCCTTTGCAGGTGCATTGAATATTCTTTTTTGCGTATTACCACCATTTGTTGATCAGCAGTATAAATACAACTGGCAGCAGGAATACGTAACTTGTTGCCCGCCTGCTAATGTTTAGCTATACTGTGGAATACTATGTCACGTCTGGGATATGGTTGTTTAACCCTGTGAGACCAGAGGCTCGCCCACGATCAAAAAATCACCTCTGATTCATAGTTTAATATGTAAATGTGCTGTATTTATATATCGCTTTTCTAGTCTTAACGACTACTCAAAGTGCTTCTACATCATACAGGAACCATTCACACACATTCATACACATTCATAGCACTGTACGCTGCCGTACAAGGTGCCACCTGCTCATCAGATATACACTCACACACATTACACATTTACACTCCGATGCACAGCATCGGGGGCAACTCGGGGTTCAGTAACTTGCCCAAGGACACTTCGACATGGGACTGCAGGGTCAGCCTTCCGATTGGCAGGCAACCGCTCTACCACTGAACCACAGCCGCCCCAATACATGCAAACTATCTCCATCATATCACAACTTCTGTAGTTTTATACATCTAGCTAAGTGTGCTAGGGTTTTGGTATATCAGTCTTAATTTTAGAATAGCTCTGTAAATGGCATGGGGTAGATATGCTGAGTTTTAAAAGTTGGTTTTCCAAGTGCTCAAGCAATTAAATTTCATGCTGTATACAACTCTTTGTTGTGACACTGGTGGGTTTTGTCATTCAGAGTCACCCGGGTACAGTATGTGACATCCTTTTCTAGTTAGGATCAAGCACAATGTGCAGAAAGAGAGGAAGAGAGATGGAGAGAGTGAATTGTACCAGTGAATGTGTGTTCATATGCGTGTGTGAACGTACCAATGAATATAAGTGTATTTTTTGTCTAAGTGAGTTCGTAGGGTGAAGTGGGTTATAGAAGCAAGAAAGAGAAAGGGAATCCTTTTATGATTTATCAAATGTTTCCCTTTAGAATTCAACACTCTTTTCAATATTGAGTCTAATAAGAATGTGCTCAAGACTTTACCCTGCCTGCTAGAATTAGTCGGAGAACCATTTTTAGTCATAAATTATGCATTGAAACAAAGAGATAGTCTCTTTTCTCTCAGCGTACGGGCCCGAGCAAATGCCTTTTAAAAATCTTTAAAATTGTCCATTCAACTCAAAGTTACTGAGTGTAGCAAAAATGTCGAAGACATAAAGTCGGGGGAAGATTGAATAAAATAATGCGGGGGGACAGATTAGTCATGGAGTTGAGCCCACACGCTCTTTCAGCCGCCGCACAATGCCACTTTTTATAAGCGGCCCCCATCTCCACAAAGGCTGCGTTCAATATATCGAGGATGATACATGGTCAGACGTGTAATCTCTCTTTGATTCTCTGCTCTCATTCATCCCACAACCTTTTCAGCCCTGACACTGATGAGCTACTGGGCTCGATCTCACACACACACACACACACACACACACACACACACACACACACACACAAGCACGCACGCTCACAAGACGTGCTAATCTTAATGTACGTATGTGTCTATACTGTTGCACTGACACGCACTTTCACGCCATTACATGGTCACACACCCACCCACACACACATACACACACACAGCACACACACACACACAGGGCCAGTACTTTGGTCTTAAGAGTTCATTACAGCCGCAGCCAGTCCTGGCATCTCTATTGCAGCTCCACAGCCTCTCTGTGGTTTTATTGACCAGAATGTTCAGGTGGTACAGAACCAGCTATTGTTGTAGGATAATGGCCCTCAGTGTGATGTTAGCAGGCAGTGTGACGTCGTGGAGGTTTAGAATTATAAACGATATTGGATTTTTCATATTGTCAAAATGTTAAGGTTCCCTTCTTGGCCAAATAACTTGGGATTGACAATAAGGATCTACCTGTGGGTGAGCTGCATTTCACTGGCTTTATGTCATTCTCATACTGTTAAAGCCCCTCAACCACCCTCTGAGCGGTGCAACTGTCATCGAATCTTAACTAAAAGTGGTGGTCCGAAGGCTTCATGCTGTCGTAACCCTCCTGTTGTCCTCGGGTCAAATTCGACCCCTTAAAAGAATGTCTATATCTGAAATATGGGTTTCTTTTTACCAAATTACCACAAAAAAAACAACGCTCTTTGCAAATACAACTGATCACTTTCATTCCTGACTAAACTCATCTGTACTCTGTATCTATTAGTCAAAATAATTCCTATTTTCTGCTTTTTTAACTCAAATATTAGGTATAATTCTATATAAATGAGGGTTATTGACCATGAATTCCAATAAGTAGTGTAAAATTAGTGGTAATAAGGTGGTGGTAGTGAAAACTAAAACAAAGTCTGACAATAGTAAACCATTATTGTGGTGTTTTTAAGAAGTGAACATCAGCTACTAAGTAACGCCATCGGTCAGTTGACAAAGATAAAAAGGAAGTGTGCATTTATTTCCAGATTACTCCTGTAACCCATCGTAAAAATGTGAAATATGGACTAAGGTAAGACCAATGTTCCCAACCCTTTTGACTTGCGAACCCTTTTGCAACCTGTTCTCACTCCCAACTCGTAAAATACTGACGCTTGGTCAGTGGCTCTCAGCATCGGATTCCGACGCAAAAATCCCCCTTAACCCCTTTGTTGTTTTCCCGTCAAAATTGAATATCAACACTTTTTCTTATGTTTTTGTCCCTTTTTCAACACTTTTGACGCTTTTTTTCAATGTATGCCACTTTTTGACGTTTTCAACACTACGTAACACTAACTTATTAACTTTAGTTTCACAGTGGTTTTTGGAATTTATGGTCAATAAAGCTTATTTATAGGAAATTATACCTAGCGTTTGAGTTGTGAAATGAAAGTAGAGATTTGTACTTGCCAAAGAGCGTTGTGTGGAATCAATCATGTTATTTTGGGTAGTTAAAAAGAACATTGATACAGGAAAATGGGTCAATTTGACCCGAGGACAACATGAGGGTTTAGCGTATGCATGGAACGCAAGTCCCGAGAATGTCAAATAGTGACACCAAGGGTCCCGACCCAGAGCGTCAAAAAGTGACGCCAACAGCGCCGACCAAACACGTCTAAATATGACGCTAAAGGAGACTTTTTACGCCAATGACAAACGAGAAATGCATTTGACCAAGCGTGATGATGTGTTGCCTTTCGGCACAGTTAAAATTGGCTTGCAAGAGGTCCATAGCTAGATAATCAGATTGAACCAACATTTTGTTTCAGTGATTCATTCAGCCTGAAAGTGAGTTCACTTTGGCCAATTTTCTGGTTCAGCGGGAGTTCAGGTTTCACTTTGACTCTTTATTTACATTGGTAAACAAATCAGAGATACAGTATGTGGCTGTGATTTAGAGGTCTGGGGACCAGTCTTGAAGATGTTGCTTTCTCATTTCTTTTCTGCTTTTTAATCCTGTTTTAAATCAACATCTTACAACTCCTTTGATTTTTCTTGCAACCTCTTTATTTTAGGGCAGTTTCAGGACACCCAAGGCCGCTACAGTGAAACATAAAAAGACACCAGCAGGAACAATCCCAAATTTTGAGACAGTGAGCAGACATGTGTGATGTTACAACTGTCCAACTGTTTGTTATTTTGACCTCTGACCTGGAGGGGGTTGATGTCCTGCTTGGGGCAAAGTGTGTAATCGGCCATCTTTCCTCCACTTGTGTAATGTTTTGTCATGGTTTCTTTGAGTGTGAACTAAATGAACCCTTGCCACAAGACCAGAAAACTGATGAGCCAGAAAAGAGTGGCGAGCTGAGTCAGCGGAGAGCAGCGGTCAGGCAGACTAGTAACAACCAGTAACGTTATTTCTTTCTCTGTTCAGGTATCAATCATTTAGTTTTAAATAAAAGTGTATGATATAACTTGTCTATATCCATATCGGGATTGCTCTGGTGCCGCCACAAATACTACTGGATGTCCCTCATTTTCTGCCGGATGTCTGTCCCCTTCCTCTATCTTTGTGTTGCTATTCTAACCTCTGGTGTATTTCTGAGGACTATGGTTACTTGCTCCTCAGATCTCTGCAGGGTAAATCCAGACAGCTAGCTAGACTATCTGTCCAATCTGAGTTTTCTGTTGCATGACTAAAACAACTTTTGAACGTACACATGTTCCACCAAAACAACTTCCTTCCCAAGGCTATATTGCAGAGGCACCGTGGCTCCACACAAGGCTTAGTGCTGTCCAAGACAATTGTAATTGGTTTAAAGAAATGCCAATAAACAAGCGCATGTTTTTTTCCCGTCCCAGAATGCTGTGTGGACTAGCCAGACCCTCCACAATGGTGCTGTGGAGGAAGGTCTGGCAATAAGAGAATATGATATGACCCATCTTTGACAACGAGAGCCACAGGGTTGGTTTATAACAACCCTCATGTAAGTGACAAATGTACATAAATGCACATATGCACACACACACACACACACACACACACACGCAAGGGACACACGCCAAAGTCCATACGTATGCATAGGCACATACTGTACATTTGCCACATGTCCATCTACCTTCTCCAAGCTATTCATTTAACAAATTCCCTAACCTCTTAGAATTTCTTCCTGTGAAGAAGATTGGTGCCTAGCCTCAGATTCATTATGGTGATTTCTTCAATAGAAAACTTTTAAGTGAGAGTGAGAGAAAGTGATGGAGGGAAGGAGAGAGTGTAAGAAACTGAATGAGACAGACAGGAAGTGGAAAAAAACATGAAGAAAAAGAGGGACAATCAGAGGAACAGACAAGGAGTGAGCAGCCTGTCCTGCGAGACTGAAAATTGAAGGGAACAGGGGTAATAGCTCGTCTGGGTGCTAAGAAACAAAAATGCTGTAGCTGTCACCCCTTTTCACCTCTCTTAATGTTCACCTATTTACTTAATGTCTGTCTGCCTGGTTGTATCGAATAAATACAAACCACTCATAAAAAGTTTTTTACCCCTGTGTTTGTTGGAAGAATTACTAACTCTGTATTCATTCCTCCTCTCCGTGATCAAATCCCCAAAAAAACTAAATGCAAGGAAAATCTGTATGTGGAGGAATAACAACTACCCCGTTTAGCATCTGAACCAAATTTAATTAACTATATAGCCTAACGCGCTAACTGACATTAGCAGTGCAGTTTTCCCTGAAATTTGCTACATACATTCACATTCATCCCCATCTGGGATACCTTTCCATATAGCGCCATTGTCAGGTCAACATTAATTTCGTCCATTACTTTAGTTTATGACTAAATACCTGCAAAACTAATGACACTCCCATCAGCCTCAGCTGTACTTTGTTTTTAGTGAAAATTGGCAAATGTCAAACTGAAATGGTCAATAAGCATAAACACAAAACCTGCTTAACATTAGTATGTTGCCAGTGGTATTGTGATCAGGCTGGGGTTAGCATTTAGCTAAGCTGTCGTGAAAAAGACCATCACTTTGAGTAGGCTGAACTGGCGGTATTAATACAGCCTCAGCTGTGTTCATATCCCCATTTTTTGTTGGATTTTAGCCATACCCAAATGGCAAAGCTAAAAACTGAAGAACTGCAAGGTCAAATGAAGCCTCATAGACAGCTTCATTTGAAACCTAAAATGGTCTTGTTTAGCAATTAAAACATAACTTACATCAGTTCAAACATGAGTCAAAAAACTTTTTTGGTTCTCGTTAATAATAAGTCATATTTGAATAACAATAACTAAAGACATGTTTGTGCCACACTATGCAGAACACAACAAATACCTTCTACATCTTGTCAACAACACCTGTATAAAGATTCAGACCCCTTGGCTTAACCTTAGGGGAGCTAGGGAGTTTTCAACATGTGGTGTCACTGGTGTCCTTGAACCTCTCAAAAAAACTCTCAAAGTGGCCGCATTGTTCTTCTACTCACTTCTATGATTAAAAAAAAACACACACACACAGAAACATGTATACATACATGTATTCAAATGTTTCACTATTTTTTTTCTGACAAAACACAGCCATGTGACTGCTGGCTCTAGGAAGCGGGATTTAGCTCTGTCACGCATTTATTTACACTAGGGATGCACACAATTTTTGGGGTTCGGCCGAATACCGAATCCTCTCGTTATGATATTGCTGAATCTGTAATTGTATTGTTTAGGGTCCTTGCCACCACAAGACAAATCGACATTGTAAATTCAACATGTAGCTTGACTAGAATCGTCTTCTTTTGACTGAAAGTACTGCCAAACAACACTTTCAATGACCGTTCAATGCCTACTGCATTGAACGGTCCACCTACGTGAACACCTTCCCGTGATCAACGGCGGTGTCATTGTGTCGGCCAGCATAGTGTAAGCGTAAGGTTCTGTTTGGTAGAAAAATATTCTAAGGTTCGCCAGAAACCAAACCCTGACAATATTCGGCCGAATCCGAAACCAAATCCTGGATTCGGCCTCCCTGATTTAGACTGGCTCCTATTGGACGTTCCTATAATGCTATACACTGTTGGAAAGGCAATGTGATTGAGTACAATTGCCTTGATTGACGTTTTCAAAGATGGCCCTAACATGGCTGCTCAGAGACATGACACAAGGGGCTGTCCTGGGGTGAAAACTCAACAGAAAAAGATGGGGATAGTTTCATTGTGTAGGCAGCAACCTAACAAAAACAGCATACCTAGCAACACAGGAAAAGGAGAAAATATTCTTTCAGACTGAAGAAGGTTAGAAAACAAAGTTAGCAAACAGTTAGAAAACAGGTAGAAGTTAGCAATGGACTCTACAGGACAGTATTCAGAACTTAAGATTCATTTTAATGAAAAACTCTTGATTCTTTGAATCTGTGGACACTTACGGACTAAAGGAGTATAAATAGCCCAATAGTAATGGACCCAGATTCAGCATTCAGGACCAGCGCACAGGTAGGGAATCAATATGATTTCATTGGCATGAGCACTAAGATTATGAATCATGCTCATGATTTCAGTAAAATGATCTAAGCTATTGCATTTTGGAGAATTTAAACAATCTAGTGATATAACATGTCCATATAGTTTTGAACGCTTTGAACTTTTGTGATAAAATGCTTAATGTGAATCTGGTCCAAACTCACGTAACCCGGTGGACATGGTTCACAGAACAGATATAGAGATATATACTGTAACAGAAAAGACTCAATTTACAGTAATTTTCGTTTGTGGAAATACTGGATTTGAATGGTGTCTGCCCCGTTAAGATGTTCTCATCCCAGGAAGACAGGAAGCACCAGTGTGGTTACAAAAATACCTTGGAAGATCCAAACCGCTGCCGGATAACTGTTAAAAAAAATAATGTTTGTAAGTGTACGCACTGCAGAAGTCACATATTGAGCTAAGGCTAATTTTAGCTTTGGCTGAAAGTATTTTTAACAGATCTCTTGGGTATCTTTTCCCTTATTAGATGATAGCAAATGAGGGTAGAGAAAGAGGGGAAACAAAGAACCCTAGCGGCCTGTTTTGCCAAGAGGCCCCAAAATGCATTTTTGTCCGCCATCTTTTACACATTAGAAAGGCTTATGGCCAGGATGAACGCTTATGATTGCATAGACCAATAATTCCCTCAATGTACATATGGGCATGCGAATATCGTAATAAGATGGACTTAAAAAATACAAGACCATCCTTTAAAATGAGCCCTTGTTTATATAGGCTTATATATATAATGACTATACGTACAGTATGCAATTTAGCTTTCCTCTGACTCTCTCTTTCTCTTTCTATCCGTCTCTGTCTCTCGCTCCCTATCCCTCCCTCTCTTTCGCTTTCCTTTTTTACACCAGTAGCACCTGGACCTGCACTGTTCATCATGCAGATGACTCGGAACATGAATTAGTTTTCTCTTTTTTTACAGTGGAAGATGAGAGGGCCAGATGGCATAGAATAAAAAAAAGGCTGGAAATAAAAAAAAGAGAGGAAAGCAAGGATGGAGGGAGGAAAGGAGCACAGGAAGGAGGGATGGAGTAGAGGACGACATAATTTAGGTTTTTTGTTACATATCGTCTTCTGCTCTTTACACTCTGTCTTCTATGTTATCATACAAGGCACATGGTAGTGTTGGATTAAGGTCTTGTTTTTTTTTTTTACGCTATTACTCTCTGCATTAGAGCTTTTCACATGACCTCCATTGTCGTTTCTTTTACTTCAAACACGAACATTGTAAAACTCTAATTAGTCTGTATAATTGAGGCCGGATGAAGCGCTGCCAATCGGAGCTCGTCTCATGCAAGGTGGAGTGGTTTTGTTCACTGGCTCTTTTCATGGTGGCCTGGCCTCTCTTTAGTTTCCTGTCTCTGTCTCTCGCTTCCCCTGCTCTCTCTTAGCTTTGTGCTCATCGCTTTTTCTTTTTGAAAAGCAGAGAAAAGGCTCTGCTCGAGAGGGCCACAAGGTGAGGGCTGCGTTATTAGAGCGGCAATTGTGGCCAATTACAGTTGTGCAAGTGCATTCTCAGTACCTGCTGCATGCCGTTTGGTGGTCGGAGACCAGCAGCGGGCTCTGACCACCTTCTACTTCTACTACAACAACCAAGGGTGTCAAGAAAGGCTCCCATGAATAACATGTATTATTATTATTAAATTGCAGTAAGATCTGATTCTTTGGACAGTAAAATATTTGGTGATTCCTTAAAGTCTGTCACGATGCAATTTCAATTCAGGGGCCTGCGACCGACAGTTTTATTTACATCAACTCAAAAAAGCAACTGAAATATGATCTGTCAGGGATTTAAAATAAAGGGGCATCTTACAGACTGTGTATCAACATGTTCACTTTGCATTGATAATATTGTATCGTGGCTCTTTGAATTAATAATAATTATTTATACTTCTTCCACAGCTGATCCAGATCAGTTGTGGAAGAAGTATTCAGATCCTTTGTGTTACAGGAAACGACTCGTAAAATGTCTAGGTTAACAATTTATTCCCTAACATAAAGTGTGCTAGTTAAAGGTCCCACGACATGGTCCTCTTTGGATGCTTTTATATAGACCTTAGTAGTCCCCTAATACTATATCTGAAGTCTCTTTCCCAAACTTCAGTCTTAGTGCAGAATCACAGCCACTAGAGTCAATCCCACAATGAGCTTTCCTTATGTGCCATTTCTAAGTCTTTAGCTATTAAGGAGGAGGGGGGGGGGGCAAGGTGGAGGCTGGGGGAGTGGCCTTGACCAACTGCCACTTTGCTCTTCTGAAAGCCATGATGTCCAAATTCTCTGGGCGGGCAAAGCAGAGAAAAGGGAGGTAACCTTTCCCTTTATGACCTCATAAGGGGCAAGATTCCAGATAGACCCATCTGAGCTTTCATTTTCTCAAAGGCAGAACAGGATACCCAGGGATTGGTTTACACATATCTCCATTTCTAGCCACTGGGGGGGGGGGGGGGGCATAGGCATGCTATATTAATTACATTAAACACCTATTAGAACCTCATAAAGTGAAATTCATCATTCACCATGCCATGGGACCTTTAAGGCTGGCTGGCAGTGGGTTGAGGGCTTACCTTGAACTGCAACCTCAACTAGCTCCGTCAGCAGCTCCACACAAGCGACCAGCCCCGTTTTTAACTGTTACTAGTGTCTAGTTCAAGTTTTTGTTATTAGTGGTTGGTCAAAAAGAAAACCAAGCTGGCAATAAAAGGTGTTTGGGCTTCCATGCCACAGGTAAAGGTGCTCCAAAAGAAAAATTCTCTTCACTGTCAATAGCTACACGCCACCTCTGTAACTTCGCCACACCGGTCTCTCTTCTCTTCGAGACTCCATCTCCTATTTAACTCTGAGCACCTGCAGTTAATTGATAAGCCCCACCCACTACCTGCCAGCCAAAACTAAAAAGAAGGAAGTACTAAAGACTACTAGGGCACACAGCTCATACTAACACTGCTTCAGTAAAAGTACTATAACATCCTCCGTCCTGCATTGAAAAGTTACTTTAGTCACAGAATGTAAGTATCATCAGGTACATGTACTTCCAGTATTAAAAGTAAAAGTACTCAATGCAGAAAAATCCTCACATTTTAAAAACTGGAAACGATCCAAACTGTCTTGTTAATCTACAAAGTGTTTAATCATCTGATCATTTTAGCTGGACTTGTAGGCCTATAAATCTCAATTTGTAAAGTAACTAGTAACTAAAGCTGTCAGATTAATGTAGTGAAGGGAAAAGTACAATATTTCTCTCTGAAATGAAGCAGTGTATAAAAGACTCAAGTAAACCACAAATTTGTACTTTGTTACATTCCACCACTTATCCAGATACAGTACATGTATCATTACACCCCTAACCACAACTACTAGCTTTTCATCGCAGACCAACAATATACTCTATGCATCTACTATTGCTACTGTCCTTATCTGCATTCAACGCTCAGTGTTAAGCCGAGCGCAATCAGCAAAGTCTGGAAATTGGATACTAATACTAACTCCATATTAGCTCTTTTGTAAAATTGAAAACAGTACATGAATCAAATCTACATATTTGTTGTGTCCCTTAATCCCCCCAATAGTCTCAAATGGTATACTTCCTCCAAACATGTCTAGGTTTCCAGTGGTAAAACAGCCAAAGAATCACATGTCTCATTCAACTAATGAACTAACAAAACGTTTTTTTGGCCTTAAAGCCTTTAAATGTCTTTTTTTTAACAACACATAGTGCAGTCAAAAATTGCAATATGAATTAATATTGTGAATAATAATAATATAATTTTAATAAATAAACAATAAACTGAAACAAAAAAGAAATGACGCCTCCAACCTTAGACCCAACGTGAGAATAAATGGGCGTGAAAAAGTTAAAACAAATAGGACCACACCTACAGTATATTATGTATATGTTTTGGCAAAAATATATATATAAAAATTCCTAACTCAATGTCCACTTAGCTAATTCCCACTGCAGATGGTATACTTTGCACACGTTTTGTCCACAAAAAGCTAGTAAGTGGACCTTGAGTTGACCCTTGTGTTGTCCTTGGGTCAAATTTGACCAATTTTTATACTAGAATTATGGGTTTCTTTTTACCAAATTGCCCCAAAATAACATGAAAGTGTGGATGTACGTTGTATGGAAGCCATGTAACATGAATGATTACTTTCATTGAACTGTGAGTGTATTTTTAATTTTTTTATTTTATAGCATTTGAAACAAACTGTGATTCACTCAACATCCTCTGAACTATGAGTCCAAAAAATCCATAATTTCCAAAGAGATAGGTATTATTAAAAAAAAAAAATTATTACAAAAAATTAAAAAATTATTAAAAAGTGACAAAATCGTTTCAAAAAGCGTCAAAAAACATTGGGGAAAAAAAAGAAGTTAATTTGCAATTTTAACCCGGAAGGACAACAAGTTCACAGTCTCCAGGAAGACAACACAAGGGTTAAAGGAACACACCACCTATTTTACAAATAAAGTTCAGTGAACCTGTCAGGAGAAGTATTAAACAGTCTCTGGAAACAGTTATATAGGGAGCTTTTGAAAACGTCTTGGAAGATAACCTCTCTCATCTCGACTTGCACTGCAGAGAACAATTAACAGAAAGCCAAATTAGATTCATGGGGGTTGAAAGAAGTGGTTATTGAGGGAAGCAGGGAGGGAAGTCTCACCCCTGTTGCTAGGATTTTAATCATTCTTTACAAAATCTGTCACTTTCACTTATTGGCAGTGCAATAGTAAAATTGCAGGAGTGCAACTGTGAGATTTACTTTAATAACAGCCATTCCTTTGTAAGATCACTCCCACTTCACTCGTAGTCTCCATCCATGTAGTGTAAACCTCTACGGTTGGCAGGAGCTCACAAAGTAGATTCCTCTTGATACGTTTGTTTCTCACACACAGCACAGGTAATACATGGATTTGACATCAAAAGTATACTGTTTGATTGCCTCATTGTGCAATTTAACATACAATACAACACAAAAATCACTTTATCAGACATAACTGCAACATGAAATGGAAATGTTCCAATTTGACTGTGAAACTCTGCACTGACCAGTAGGGATGTAACAAGTGTCATGAATCGGTCTAGATACATGAAGATTACAACCAGTTGAGATGAAAAATTAATCGTGAGTCAATCTGTTAAACAAATTACACTGGAAAGGATTCCAGCACTGGGACGTCCAACAGTCTGCAGCTAAAGACACAGAGGAAACCAGCTGTACTTTGAGACATTAGCTATGTTTCTATCCACACGTTGTTATCCGCATTAGTAATATCGAATGAAAAATGCCTTATGGAAACAGCAAAATTTGATGGAATTTCATGAATATCAACTCAAAGGAAATACGTTCGGCCTCATCAGATTTTATCTTGATCGATATACGACTTATGCGATAAACGCTGATGGAAACGTTATTTCTTGAATAAATAATGAATCGCAATAAAGTTTTAGGTCATTTTATGGTTGCAATCTGCCAAAAAACGAAGAAGAAGAAGTTGTAGTTCATTTCCTCCAGTATTTCCTCTCTGTCTGCACACATGGCGGGTGTCAACAAAAACAGATGGAAGTGGACGGACGAGGAGACAAGAGACTTTTTGAATTTCATTTATCAGGAACTCGCGAAGGAAATGGCCGACAAAGGTTAGGACAAGTGCTCCAATAGCGAGACATGTCTCAAAAAAAGAGTCTCGCAGCAGTGCCGGAGGGACAATAAAAGACAAATTGCATCTGCATCATCATAACGATGTGTTGATAGCGTCGTTGTTTTCTTATTATAGCTTGATATGTCGCTATCATAAGCACTATTACAACTTACAACCAATATTGATCATGTGTTGGTGGACGGCGCGATCCATTTTGTCTAGAAAAACTTTGTTCGCAAATGTTTGCTTGAATGTTGTGCGATTCAGTGCGAAAATGAATGGCAACACCTTAAAATGTCTAAAATTCAATATATCCATTTAATCGCAAAACCGCATGTAATGTCATTACCACAGGTTCTATTGGCTTTTGGATGGAAACACACTTTCACCAGCTTTATTTGTTTGAGTTTTTTTTTACCAAGCTTCAGATAATTTGATTGACAAGTAGATGGAAACTTAGCTAGTATGGAAAAAAAACAGAGAAGGGATTTAATGGTGTGTTCAACTGCAACTCTGGGTTATTGTTTTTACATGTTAAATAACCATTTAAATCAGACCCTACGGCCTTTGCAATAAACGAGCCATTCTCTAATCTTTATTATTTGATTATATTTTTGTTATTATATATTTTAATAAGAGGACAAGGTATTGTGAACTTGAAATCGTGAATCCTGTCAAACTGTGAGATGAGTGTATCATTGCATTTCTACTGACCAGTAAATATAATCGAGGTAACAACTGTGGAAGCGGCAGAGATCATCCACTACACTACACAACCTGTCATCCAGCAGCACACATGTACACACAGATACTCCAAAACAAGGCATGCACACGTGTGAAAGTGCGACGACTGTCATGCTATCAATCATGGTTACGAGGCCAGCCCTTCCCTGCTACATTAACTTCATGACCTCTGGACCCAATCTCAATTAAATTTCTGATGAATCTGTGATTCAGATACAGTCTCCTGTCACTGGCCTGTCATTCAACACCAACTTTTTTTTATTTATTTTTGGACCAGATGCAAATAAAGCACTAGCTCGGGGATTCAAGAGAATAGAGGAGAGGGAGAAGAAAAGATGGAGAAAAGAAAGGATGAAAACATCAAGGAAATGATTTTGGGGAGGTTGAGTTTGTTCGCTGCACACCAAAGGGGGTTAAGACAGGGTTTGGCTGGCGGAGACAAGCCAACAGAGACACAAAGCGCTAAATCTAAAAAGTTTCTCAGGCATTGTTTAGAATCCCTAACAAGGGGGACTGTGAACAACAAGGAACATAATTTGGATCTCCCCCCCACTTCTCCTCTGTTTTTCCTTTTCCATGTACCCAAGCACATAAATAGCTATCTTAACAACTTGATGCTATTTTGAATAGGGGCTGCATCTCCCTGTGGATTTCCATGAGTGAGGCAATTTGCTAGCGAACAGGTGCATTTTTAATGCTTTCATACAATTAAAACAGAATCTACCTTCCTTCTCCCTTCCCGGTTTTCAGAGGCGCCCTCCTTTCATACTTAGGTTGAATTGATTTAGTTTGTCTAATTAAACTCCGAATAAGATGTTAATTACCTAACAAGGTCACCTCTCTCTACCACCAAATTTACCGTTGGTATCCTTTCTTCAACAGTATTTTCTTCAAGGATTCAAAGGGAAAGTAGAAGAATGGTGTTAATTGCCTATATGCAGTGTCCCATTTTTAATTTTGAACATCTTTTTTTCCCCCTAGAACTTTCCTTTCCCTGGGTCTTTGAGAATATGGGAATTTATTGTGCCATTGTTCCTTCCTCTCTTGTCCTCCACTCAGAAATGATGCGTCAACTCATCACAATATGGCCTTTGTCTACATTTACCAAGTGTCCCATACTCAGTGTGGAGGAAGAGAGGACTGATGGGGACAGTGGTTTGTGTTAAGACAGAGCATGAATCAGAGCTAGGCTGCAGAGTGATTATTCCCTCATCATAGGCCAATATTTCACTATGTAGGAAGTTGCTTTTCCACACCGCCATAACCCACACTCTCCAGTGGGCAAGTCAGTGTTGCATTCCGTTAATTTCCATCGTCCGCAACGTGCCATGCCACATCGGAAGCGTTTCAAATGCGGAGCGTGTTGCTACTCGACTCATAGATTGTATAATCTCTACAAGAACTTTACAGAGAACTAATTTTCTGCAAATTTTTAGGCTCATAATTGTATTTTGAGGTTGTACCAGAATAGGTTTACATGGTTTCATTTTCAAAAAACACCATATTTTTGTTTTACTGCACATTGCCGCAGATCCTGTTTTCACCATGTGTGTTTAGGTCTCTGTTTTGGCTACAGAGAGAGACATCTCACTTCCATACTATCTTTGTTGGGAGCTGCACATGCTCAGTAGCTAGGTAAGATCCCATCAGCGAGATAACTCTTTCTCCAACTTTGGTCAGTCCAAGGCAGGATTAGCTGGGCGACTTCTTCTAGACGAGGGCCACTTGTGGAATACCTACTCAACAGGGACAGGAAGTGGTTCTTTTGGAGATTATGGTCAACTAGTGTGTGTTGTAGCAGTGTTTTGCCATTGAGAACAAGCTAGCATGTGCTACGGTTAGCCACCTTGTCTCGGCTAGTGACGTAAAAAGCCGTGCAGATGTTGAACAGCTCACTCAGACTGAAGGCAGAGGACATTCAGAAACCGGATCACACTCAAAACAGCATGGATGTTTTTTTTTACAAGTGTGTATGCATGTGGAAGCACCGGAGACACCAAATAACACCCCAAATCCCAGAAAAAAGTAAGTTTTTCATAATATGGGCACTTTAAGCTAGTATCTACCTTCCACTTCTAGAACTCCTGCAATTAAACTCAATGCTTTCCCTTTTCTGGTGTTGTTTTGAAAAAAAAAAATGATATACTGTATATGAAGCTCCGTGATGTCTAATTATATTTTTCCAACTCCAAGATTAATCTCTGGACGTTCGTGGTGTTGGAGACTTGAAGCTCTCGTTGGTCCACTTCCTGCCCGGATGCCCGAACGCCCCATGTGAAAATAGACCTGACACGTATCTTTAGCAGAGGGGAGCCGAGAGCCACTTCACGCACGCTTCTGGTGGATAATCAAGCATTGACGTGAGCGGCTGTGATTGCTCGCGCAAGTGGAAAATACGGGTAAGACTGTTTGCTTGAGTAGAGTAATCAAGTAGACTGGTAGAAGACAAGTACTACAACAAGATATTTAACATACATTGAAATAGAAAACAACAACTGCAGTACTCACAGATAAGTAGTCTTCTTATTTAATGTGGGGCAAATAGCAAACGTGTTTTACACATACCGGATATACTGTCCCAGATATGGAGCTGTGCTGGCTATATCCCATTATATAGGCCTACTTACATATACAAAACAAACTTAATGGGTCTAACTCCCACAATGGAGGGAGAAGTATTTTAGAAACTGGAAAGGATCCAAATTGTTCTGTGTTTAATTGTATTTTTATAATATGTGTTTTCTATGCAAAAATGTTAACTTGTAATGTAACTACAGCAGTCAGATTAATGTAGTGACATAACATGAAGATCACATGGTAATTGCGGGATCACATATCACGCAAAAATCCATCATGTCAGGCTTCAATAAAAGCGTTTGTGTCCGAACACCAGTAAACCGAACTAATCAGCGTCTGGTGAGCAGCTACGGGTGTGCTTTAGGTGTGTGTGTGTGTGAGACGGCTGCGACTCTTCGTTCAAAACAACAATGGTGGACGCAATAGACAGACGGTTCGTCCAATTACCTCGGAACAGAAAAAGAATCTTTGCATCTATAACATCAAACAGGTGCAACAGAGGCAGACGAGAAGGTCAAAAGCACGAGCATGTGCACGTTTCTGTACTAGAAAATCACATCTGAAGCAATGCTTGGTGACGTTTTGTTATTGACGCAAAGAATCTCCATTAGCATCATACGTAGACGCGCTTGGTTGGGACTCGTGGTGTCACTTTTTGACGCTCTGGGTATGGACGTATGTTTAACTGACAAGAAGGGGACACAAAATGTATGTTTCAGTGACATGCAGAACAAGACTGGGACACAAACCCCGGTCTCAGGGTGTAAGTCCTTCGGTCTATCATACTACTTGCCACCACTTCTGCTCTTAATACTATGTCATCTTACAGCGCCGCGGTCGAGCTGCTGCCCTGCCCGGTGCGTTCCATACTAGGGGTGGGAAGACAAGACAAGCCAAATAATATTCTGTGATATATTGCAACTTCAAATTTTTCCCAATTTCAAATGATGTCCCCAAAAGGAAACTTTGCTTGTCTGTTTCATCTAAAAAGATACATTTCTCTGTTTGTTCATATCACTTCAATTTTATTGCTGCAAAATGGGATTGTCAAGCAGAAAAACTCAACAACACATATATAATAAAAGATCGATACTTGGTGCTTGTGTATCGATACAGTATTGCCACTATGTTGTATTGATTTCCCCCCCACCCCTATTCCTTACAGACGCTAAAGAGTGATGTTGAGATGCTGAGAGACACTGACCAAGCGTCAATACGTGAGTTGGGAGTGAGGACAGATTGGTACCATGATGGTCTAGTACCTAAATGTTGCCAGCAATTCAATTTATTTTTTGCATGTTACACAGCGTACGTGAGATTTGTTGCAACTTTCATCTATGCTATGTAGAATTCCTTCAATTTGTCACTCCCTGTATGCCTATTCACATTCTGGCCACTTTACGGTACTTCAACATATTATTTACAACACCAAATGGTCAGTCAGGTGTGCATTAGCTCATTAGTTAATAGGGCTGCCCTTCTACCACTGTACCGGATTGGCAAAAATGTGGCGTTGTGTTAATATCTTATACAGGCATGAGCTCCCCCGTGTCTCAGTGTTGGCCAATAATAGGAGGGTTTGCCTCCTCTCAAGTTTGATTGTGCTCTTTCATCAAATCAGTGAGGAACCATATCCACTGCAGTGAAGTTTTTCCTTGTTCCTTTGCCAGCCTTTTAAAAAAAAATGTCCTGCAAATCCATTCATACATTTCTAACTGACGCCTTAGCACAGTGTTTGAAACATTAAATCCTCGGAACTTTGTTGACAGACCTTTTGACACAGGCATGTCTATCAGGATAACATATACTCAATCACAGACAAAATGAAATAGCATAGCATGGATCAATATAGAGTCTAACACAGAGAAGCCAAACAAAGCATACAGTTCCCCATGCCTATCTCTAGGTGTGGTGAAGGGTATGTGATGATGGGGGGCTATTTTGATTCCAAAGGCCAAGGGAACTTTATCAGGAGGCATAATATCCTGATCCATGAAAAAACTGGCATTTAAAAGTAAAACTTTGCCTGCCTCTATGGGAATTTAACATAGGGGGGTGTATACTTATGCCCCTGTATTTTAAGGTAGAACATTTATTTATTTACAATACTTTATTTATTCACAAAGAAAATTGGTGTCCTTAAAAGTTAGGATTTTCCTATTTTTTTTTTAATTAAGACATAAAGAATATTCCAAAAGATGTTTTTTTTATTCCTCTTTTTAATCAACTTTAACATGGGTGTGTAACTTATTCTAGCCACTGTAGGCCTGTAGGTGATGTAGGCCTGTAGGGCATGTAGGCCTATAGGGCATGAGGTGGGAGGTTATGAGACAAGCATCATTATATATTCGCTAAATCTTTATTTACATTGCACTTTGTCGCATTTTACGTCTCGCAATGCTCCAACTTTTCCACATTAGCAAACATAAATACTTTTTCTATGATATTTCAAGAATCTTTTGAAATGATGCTGTTTCCACTCATTTCTTTTCACGCAAATTGAAAATGCATGTTACAGTAAAAGAGATGGATGGAAACACATTGTCTCAAACATATGTCATGAAATGAATGTCCATGAGCTTATTTTAGGCAAGAGTCTAGCACTAAAAAAAACAGTTTTGCTCTTAAGCGCAAAATGCAAAGCCACCTGCACTTTCAGGGCAGTCCTACTAGAAAGACAGTGAAGGAGAGGAAGAAGTGAAAAGACGAGGGAGGAGAGGAGAGTGAGGAGAGGAAGAGAAAGCAGCGGGGGTAAGGAGAAAAGGGGACGTTCAGGGGCAATGGGGGGAAAGGAGGAGTGGGAGGTAAATTAGGTGTGTAATGTGAGGTTGATATGAAGTGATTGAGTGTGGTGACCTCCTGTCAAGAATCGGCCTGCTCTTCCACAAACCTTCCTCCCTACTGACTCTCCAACAAACCTCCTCCTCCTTGTTCTCCGGCAGAGATTTCTTCCACCAGAAACACTCCGCATGGACCCAGCGATCCTCTTCCGTCTCTCAGTGGCTTTTTATGTCCAAGAGAACTTGTTTTGTATCTGGAATACATTTTCAGTAGGGCTGGGATGATATGCTTTTGTCCCGATTCGATTCTTCCACGCAGCATGGGTGCCGATAGGATTTGTATTGTATCTACTGCAATTTGATAGCATTGGGATTTTCTTTTCCTTCTTCAACAAAAAACAAAAGTTGAATAATACACTTCTACAGACCATATATATCATGAGATAAATTTGTTGTCTAAGAATAGTGCACATCACATGTCAGTCTGACTATGTCATCTGTAAAGAAGTACATAACATGGATTTTCTGCTTTCATATTATTTCACATTATCAACAGAAAACATTTAGGTGAATCCTTTGTACAAAATAAATGAAAATATAGATTCTTGGGAAAAGAATGAATTTTAAAAACTGTTGCAAAATAATCACAATACATACAATTTAGATTTTTTTGTAGTACACCTTGCATTTAATGATGTCTGCTGTAAACGCATTATTAATATCAAAACTGGACATTATGGAGGGAAATACTAAAATACAGCATAGCCATCCTAATTTTCCATTTTGTTTCTTTGATGTTAAAGATCCCATGACATGGTGCTTTTTGGATGCTTTTATATAGACCTTAGTGGTCCCCTAATACTGTATCTAAAGTCTCTTTTATATAGACCTTAGTGGTCCCCTAATATCATATCTGAAGTCTCTTTTATATAGACCTTAGTGGTCCCCTAATACTGTATCTAAAGTCTCTTTTATATAGAGCTTAGTGGTCCCCTAATACTGTATCTGAAGTCTCTTTTATATAGACCTTAGTGGTCCCCTAATACTGTATCTAAAGTCTCTTTTATATAGACCTTAGTGGTCCCCTAATACTGTATCTGAAGTCTCTTTTATATAGACCTTAGTGGTCCCCTAATACTGTATCTAAAGTCTCTTTTATATAGACCTTAGTGGTCCCCTAATACTGTATCTGAAGTCTCTTTTATATAGACCTAGTGGTCCCCTATTTTTAAACTGAAATTAAATGGCAAAGTTGAAGCAACTGGAATTCTTTTTTGTATAATGTATTAGTGCTGAATTAGCCAGTCAGGTTAACTCATTTTAGCATGAACTTACTTCCTTTAATGTTTAAAAAAGAGAAAAAAAGACAACATCTCCCAGCACACCCTCAGCAATTTCTTCGATTCTCATCAAGTTGTTATCAGAATGCCAGCTTTTATTTGAGAATAAAAGTATGCTGTGCTATACAGCCGTTAGAAACACAGGCCACCCCAAGGCTCAAACCTAATCAAAGAAAGACATGTCCCAGCGCTGGAATGATTTGATTGACAAGTGATTTCTGGGAAATGCAGTGCAGGAATTGGTTCAGCTCCGAGTGCCACAAACGCCACGAATGGAAACAAAATCAAATGAATTCTGGTCCTTGTGCAGTCGGTACAGTACAGTATTATCTCTCAGTGCCTCGCCCATCTCTTTGACTTCTCTATCTCTCTCTCTCATCCTTTTCTCTTACACCGTTATCCCATGCTCGCCTTTCGTTCCTCTCCCATGTCTCTCTGTCTCTGCCCATGTGTGTCGCATACGCCTCCCCTTTGTGAATGAAGAGAGGAACAGAATGACAATTATCTAAAACACAATTAAAAAGTGTTAATCTGATTATTTTTTACTGGATAAAGCACTCCAGTGACATTGAAAGGTGTTTAGAAATAGCCATGCATGCCCTTGTACATAAATTCAAAAACCAGGTGTGTGTGTGTGTGTTTAGAGAGAGGAGCATTGGGTTTTATTTAGGATAAAAGGTCTCCGAAATCACTATGGCACCTTAGCATTAATCTTTTAGAGCTTCACGTGAAATGATCACAAACTGAATGTGTGAAAATTCTGTGTCCACTGTGGGAAACAATGCCAAGTTAAAGTCAATAAGTGTGTGTGGCGGCGAAGCTGCGGTGGACAGCGGGTGCTGTAGGGGAGCCTGCCGTCGGTCGGGGATCGAGCCGGTCAGGGAGTGAGTCAGTCAGGGAGTGAGTCTCCGGTCGGGGAGCGAGCCGGTCGGGGAGTGAGTCTCCGGTCGGGGAGCGAGCCGGTCGGGGAGCGAGCGAGTCTCCGGTCGGGGAGCGAGCGCCTCCGGTCGGGGAGCGAGCGAGCGAGCGCCTCCGGTCGGGGAGCGAGCGAGCGAGCGCCTCCGGTCGGGGAGCAAGCGCCTCCGGTCGGGGAGCAAGCGCCTCCGGTCGGGGAGCTCGCCCCGCGATCAACTGATCTGAAGATGCCTAAATCCGTTTGTGACATTTCAGACAGAATCATGGTCATCCCCAACCAGCACGCACCAGTATTTTAATTGTTTATATTTCAAACATCACTGCAGGTTGATTGTGGGCGACAACGCGGTCGTGTTAGCTTACCGAAACTCAACTGCCGAAGTTGCTGGCTGGCTACGCGACGTTAGCTATATCCGCTAGCATCTGTACAGGCTAACTATAGCCAGTTAGCTTTGTGTGTAACGTAACAACCCCCCCCCCCCATCTCGTAGGAGCGAAGCTTACTATTTTGTTCAATACAATTATGGTACAACAGGTGCACTAATGCCACATGTATGATGTTGACAACATGGACGCATATATAGGCAACACCAAAGGCAGTCGTAATATTTACCTAGCAGGCTAGGCTAACGCTGTTGTGCTAACAACCGGCGGCGTAGCGTTAGCTAGCATTAGCTAGCAGTCTAAACTTGTGAAAAGCCAAACAACACCCCCGTCTAAGCTGTGTTTCACTTTCCCTCCAATATTATTATAAATATAATAAAGTCACATGGACTTGATCGAGACCATAGACTGTTAATACTAAAAGACTAGAAGCCACATTAGGCCAGACCAGTGGTAAATACAACGCAGGCTGCTCTGTTATCTCCCCAGCGTGACGTCATGCAATGCATTGTGGGGGGAAAATGAAACACTGTAAAATTGTGCCCATTTTTTGATATATATTCAGTTTTGCGATATCCAACACCATCAAAAACAATGGATAACAGTTCAAATATTTACTACCAACAAGCAAATTGCACAAATTCGTTGTAAAATTAAACCTGCAACATGGACTTTAAGATACAGTATTAGGGGACCACTAAGGTCTATATAAAAGAGACTTCAGATACAGTATTAGGGGACCACTAAGGTCTATATAAAAGAGACTTCAGATACAGTATTAGGGGACCACTAAGGTCTATATAAAAGAGACTTTAGATACAGTATTAGGGGACCACTAAGGTCTATATAAAAGAGACTTCAGATACAGTATTAGGGGACCACTAAGGTCTATATAAAAGAGACTTCAGATACAGTATTAGGGGACCACTAAGGTCTATATAAAAGAGACTTCAGATACAGTATTAGGGGACCACTAAGGTCTATATAAAAGATACTTCAGATACAGCATTAGGGGACCACTAAGGTCTATAAAAGATACTTCAGATACAGTATTAGGGGACCACTAAGGTCTATATAAAAGCATCCAAAGAGCACCATGTCAGGTGACCTTTAACTTAAGGGGCCGTGTTGATTTCACAGACTTCCTCCGTTGACTCATCACATGTTTTTTTCCCGATCTTATGGAGAAATATTACACTACAGTGAGCTGTTATCACTGAAGTGTACACAGTCTCGTACCTTTGTCTTTTTCAAAATGTTATCTTGCGCCGCATCAAATGTTTTATGGTCACGATTCCTCCCCAAGGTAGTTGGCTTGTTTCCAGGTATAACATGGTTATCAATGCTTCCACTTGCTATTTGCCAGAAGTGTATATTTGTGTACTTTGGTTTAGTGTTCTGCCCCTTTAAAATATGTGCCTGGTTCTTTTTTATGGAGATTGATCCACCTTGCCTTCTTCCCAGTAAGTCATGTTTATAACACTGTGCAGATTATGTTAAGATATTGTAAATTTGTGTTCATTATATTGAACGGGATAAAAATCTCCCGGACCCGGAGCAGTTAACAAAGCTTGTGTTTGTGTGTGTGTGTGTGTGTGAGCAAGGAGGGGGTGAGGGGGGCACTGTGGAACTCTATAACCTTGGTGAAGTCCAGTGTTCCTGCTGTTGTTCTTCTCTGCATCGTCTCCACGTTTCCCTTCGTCTATTTACACCTTCCTCCCTCTATATCTATTGCCGTATCTTTCGTCTATCTCTGTCTTCCCCGTATTCTCTCGTTTTCTTACCCCCCCCCCCTCCACACACACACACACACACTCCCCCCAGCTCCCCATCACCATGTCCCCCTCCTTTTGTATTTATTGCTGTATTTATTTCTGCTGAAAAGCCAGTCTAGTTCATTTGCTAGTCGACCGGGCAGAGCAGGGCTCCTATTCTTAGGCTTTTATTAACATCATGGACTGCACAACAGCTACAGAATCTATTATTCATTAAGTGTAACCAATATAAAATTTAAAACAGTCTGGGCTTTTTTTTGTGTGGAATTATGTAAGGTCAGCATAATTTTCTGCCTATTACTAATATCTATATCATCTTTTCCTTAGTCAGCTCTATTTAAATATGCAATCATTTACAGCTTTTGACTATATGTGTGTGCACACCCAATTTCCAATATTCCTCTAGTAGACTTTTTATGCTGACATCAATGGCAAGCTATTAAAGACAGTATTTCATTATTGGTTCTTCTTCCCCAGTGGTTATTTACAATCCCATATATACTAAGCACTGATATTAAAGGAGACCATTTTAATGAGGTGCTATCTGCCATGGCAATATGTCTTTCTCCGAATGAGATTGTGTTTAAAGATTTTATCAAGAAATGGCTGTTCGGCAGGGTTATGTTTTGTCCATGAAATATGCATTTCATATCTCTTTCATTTCATTAACATAATTTAATTTGTGCTTTGCATTCTGTGCATAATACATATTTGATTTACAAAACAAATATTTCCATTAGAAAATGAATTTCATGCACGCAAAAGGCAGAACTGAAAGATGTATTGTAAGGAAGTAAGAAAAAAAAGGAATTGTATTATCTTTGACTCAGGGAAAAAAAATCATTGGCAAGGAGAAATACACTGAATAGCTTTCTTATGTGTGTGTGTGTACTGTGTGTGTACTGTGTGTGTGTGGACATGCTGCTACCCGTGCATGTTTGTGTAGTATGTAAATGTGCAATGAAAGCTGAGGGTATATTGCATAAAGTTTAGAGCAATATAGCCCAGATTGATTTACATGGTGTGCATAGGGGGCTGTCCCTGATGTTAAGTGCACCATTGCACTTAACATCAGAAGAAGCAGACAGACCCATTTTGAATCTTGATTTTGTGTCACTACCTTTTAGAGAGATACCAGCATGTGTGCAGTCGTGGAAGACATACGGTATTCACATTCTTTACATAAAGTTCTCATATTCTGCTCATTTTCAGGTTTATAATTGTATTTAGAGGTTGTACCATAATAGGTTTATGTGGTTTCATTTTCAAAAGACACCATAGGTTTGTTGTGCTGTACATCGCTGCACCCTGTGTGTTGAGCTCTCTGATTTAGCTACAGAGTGAAGCATCTGCCTTCTGCAGTCCCTAGGTAAGGACTACTAGCCAGCCAGAAGCAGAGTATGAGGGCGTGCTAGCAGCTAGCAGCTAGGCGTGCATTATAACGCGTGTTACAATATAATGAGCGTGCGTCACAGAAGTAAATGCTGAACTACAATAGAGCCGTTTGAAGCAGTTTGTGAACAGTGTTTTCTGTTGGAGATGGTAAGTCCCTTTGGGGGAGGGGGGGGGGGCTGTTTCACTCTGTAAATCTATAATATGCACAAAAAAGATATATAATAAAGGAAAAAAGCCAATCCAATCCAAACTATTCTGTCAATCAAGTGTTTAATGTTCTAATCATTTCAGCTGGACTTGTAGGCTGTTTGTTGGGTAGTTGCATTAATAATAAAACATATTTTATAAATATGAATGTGTAATATAATATGTATGTGTTGTTATTAACATCTTAATGTGTTAAATAACTACTAACTAAAGCTGTCAGAAAATGTGGAGTAAAAAGTAAAATATTTCTCTCTGAAATAGAAGTAGAAAGTGGCATGACAAGAAAAGACTCAAGTAAAGCACTTCACATGTTTAGTTAAGTACACTACTTGAGTAAATGTACTCAGTTACATTCCACCACATGCCAGAGGAGAATGTACCGTGTCCTATGAGCAGCCGTACATCAGAAGGCTTCAGTTGTTTGTCGCCGAGGTGTGTGCGCTCTCTCTTTATAGTGGCCATCTTTTACGCCTCTACTTAAGAGATCTTTAGCTCCTCTTCCTCTTCCCCCTTTGGTATGATGAATTATAAAGTCTCACCCCTTCTCCGTTTCCCTTTCCCTTTTTCCCATGGAACGCTGCTAGTTTTAATTAAAGCACTTCACCTTGCTTGTTTAAAGGCTATCACGAGCCCCGTGATAACTTTGAGAGTGTGCGAGCGAGAGGGAGAGGGAGATGGAGCGCAGGGCTTTGGATAACACAAAGCATTTAAAACCCGGCCCTGGCGAGTTCATATTAATTTGGCTTATCTGTGGAAAAAAAAAAAGAAATCCAGGTACAAGTGAGACAGATCCTGGAATTTAATGAGCTCAAAATGTAAAGTCAATGTCAAAAGACTTTTTTTTTTCTCCTTAACTTTATTCCTCTCGTGGGGGTGAGGTGGGGGACTTGTCTAAGC
Source organism: Etheostoma nigrum (assembly GCA_029931835.1). Lineage (NCBI taxonomy): Eukaryota > Metazoa > Chordata > Actinopteri > Perciformes > Percidae > Etheostoma > Etheostoma nigrum. The sequence goes on from CM057237.1 coordinate 31,599,510, forward strand.
TAAAAGCCAAACAGTAAGATCAGTGTTTCAGGGGTAACTAGTATTAGCAGGGATTTTAGGCTTGTTTGACACGCCGAGTTGAAGGAATGGCTTAAAATAGACGGCGGCAGGTAGAGGAGGTACGCGGCGGGAGAATGGGGGGGGGGGGGGGGTAGGGAGACAGGAAGAGAGAGGGAAGGCTAATACCTGGGCTTCACTCCGCTTTGTCGCCCACTGATAGGGGAACGCTCGGAGGATGTTACCGCTTTGCAACCTAATCGCTCTTTTCTATCCCCATCTCTCTCTCTCTCTCTCTCTATCATTGACTTATTTTCTTTCTCTGCCTTAGAGTCACTCTCTGTGATTGTCTACCCTCCACCCCCCTCCCTGTCTCTCTCTCTTGCTCTCTTTTCAAACACACCTACCCACCTGCCCACCCACAGTCCTCCCTCTGAGGTGTGTGCCTGCCTGCCCGTCTGGCAGAAGCTAGAAGTATTTGTATAAGTCTGTGACAGGTGCATGCAAGTTGACGGCAGGTGGGGTTGGATGTGTGTGCGAGGGGGGTGTGTGTGTTGAGAGAGGTGATAGCATCACAGTTCTCTGTCTCCCCATCCTCACCCACCCACACACTTTTTAAGGCGGTGGGTGAGTGTCTCAGGATGACTCTTTTAACATAAGCCTCTTCTGAACTGTAGTTTTAGTACTTAACACCCCACTCTTCAAACCAAATCCCAAACGAGAGGCTCGAGATTGGAGTTTAAAACGAGAGAAAAAAAAGGTTACTGATATCATAATATATAACTTTTTGCCGGCTGCATCCTGAGTGTAGTGTAACAGTGCAGGATGTAGTGCTTATTACGCATGCACACGGGGTGTGAAGAGCCTGCAATTGTATTGATTTTCCCAATATAGAGTGAAACCTCATTTGTTTCAGTGCACAGTGCAAATATGTTTTATTCTTGTTTTGCCTCATATACAGTAAATCATGCAACATGCATTTCCCCTGCTGTTCAGCTCTCTTGATAAGGCACTGTTTGTCAGGGCTGTTAGAGATCTTAAGAGATCTTTCCATTTTGCAGCAGGAGAACATCCCTTGACTGCAGCCTCTCAGATACAATTGTTCACTACTGCAATGTGTAAATACTGTACAGTGTACATACAGTACTTAGGACTGTTTTTGATATTTTTATCCTCAATTCAGTTCAGTTAGAAAACACTTTATTAAGGCCAATTCAAGGTGAGTGTGAAAAAATCTAGATCATCCATAATGCACATAAAAGATCAGACCGTTACATTGTGTGAGAGACTATTTGCTCCAAGTGAGAAAGTTACGTGTGAAATTGAACATTAAAGTAGGCTATATATGTTTTTTTCAATAAAAAAACATTTGTACCAAGCAAGACGATCCAGTTTTCATGTTGATAAGAGCATTAAAATGAGAAAAAATAATGGAACAAAGAGAAATCACGGGACATTTAGAATAGATACAAATGTGTGATTAATTGCAATTAATTGCAAGTTAACTATGAGATTAAAGGTCCCATGGCATGAAAATGTCACTTTATGAGTTTTTTTAACATTAATATGCATTTCCCCAGCCTGCCTATGGTCCTCCAGTGGCTAGAAATCATGAAAGGTGTAAACTGACATCAGATATGATATTAGGGGACCACTAAGGTCTACATAAAAGAGTCTTCAGATACAGTATTAGGGACCACTAAGGTCTATATAAAAGAGTCTTCAGATACAGTATTAGGGGACCACTAAGGTCTATATAAAAGAGTCTTCAGATACAGTATTAGGGACCACTAAGGTCTATATAAAAGAGACTTCAGATACAGTATTAGGGGACCACTCAGGTCTATATAAAAGAGTCTTCAGATACAGTATTAGGGACCACTAAGGTCTATATAAAAGAGAATTCAGATACAGTATTAGGGGACCACTAAGGTCTATATAAAAGAGACTTCAGATACAGTATTAGGGGACCACTAAGGTCTATATAAAAGAGTCTTCAGATACAGTATTAGGGACCACTAAGGTCTATATAAAAGAGTCTTCAGATACAGTATTAGGGGACCACTAAGGTCTATATAAAAGAGACTTCAAATACAGTATTAGGGGACCACTAAGGTTTATATAAAAGAGACTTCAGATAAAGTATTAGGGAGCCACTAAGGTCTATATAAAAGAGACTTCAGATACAGTATTAGGGACCACTAAGGTCTATATAAAAGAGTCTTCAGATACAGTATTAGGGACCACTAAGGTCTATATAAAAGAGACTTCAGATACAGTATTAGGGGACCACTAAGGTCTATATAAAAGAGACTTCAAATACAGTATTAGGGGACCACTAAGGTTTATATAAAAGAGACTTCAGATACAGTATTAGGGGACCACTAAGGTTTATATAAAAGAGACTTCAGATAAAGTATTAGGGAGCCACTAAGGTCTATATAAAAGAGTCTTCAGATACAGTATTAGGGACCACTAAGGTCTATATAAAAGAGTCTTCAGATACAGTATTAGGGGACCACTAAGGTCCATATAAAAGAGACTTCAGATACAGTATTAGGGAGCCACTAAGGTCTATATAAAAGAGTCTTCAGATACAGTATTAGGGACCACTAAGGTCTATATAAAAGAGACTTCAGATACAGTATTAGGGACCACTAAGGTCTATATAAAAGAGACTTCAAATACAGTATTAGGGGACCACTAAGGTTTATATAAAAGAGACTTCAGATAAAGTATTAGGGAGCCACTAAGGTCTATATAAAAGAGTCTTCAGATACAGTATTAGGGACCACTAAGGTCTATATAAAAGAGTCTTCAGATACAGTATTAGGGGACCACTAAGGTCTATATAAAAGAGACTTCAGATACAGTATTAGGGAGCCACTAAGGTCTATATAAAAGAGACTTCAGATACAGTATTAGGGACCACTAAGGTCTATATAAAAGAGACTTCAGATACAGTATTAGGGGACCACTAAGGTCTATATAAAAGAGTCTTCAGATACAGTATTAGGGGACCACTAAGGTCTATATAAAAGAGACTTCAGATACAGTATTAGGGGACCACTAAGGTCTATATAAAAGAGACTTCAGATACAGTATTAGGGGACCACTAAGGTCTATATAAAAGAGACTTCAGATACAGTATTAGGGAACCACTAAGGTCTATATAAAAGAGACTTCAGATACAGTATTAGGGGACCACTAAGGTCTATATAAAAGAGACTTCAGATACAATATTAGGGACCAATAAGGTCTATATAAAAGAGACTTCAGATACAGTATTAGGGGACCACTTAGGTCTATATAAAAGAGACTTCAGATACAGTATTAGGGGACCACTAAGGTCTATATAAAAGAGACTTCAAATACAGTATTAGGGGACCACTAAGGTTTATATAAAAGAGACTTCAGATAAAGTATTAGGGAGCCACTAAGGTCTATATAAAAGAGACTTCAGATACAGTATTAGGGACCACTAAGGTCTATATAAAAGAGTCTTCAGATACAGTATTAGGGACCACTAAGGTCTATATAAAAGAGACTTCAGATACAGTATTAGGGGACCACTAAGGTTTATATAAAAGAGACTTCAGATAAAGTATTAGGGAGCCACTAAGGTCTATATAAAAGAGTCTTCAGATACAGTATTAGGGACCACTAAGGTCTATATAAAAGAGTCTTCAGATACAGTATTAGGGGACCACTAAGGTCTATATAAAAGAGACTTCAGATACAGTATTAGGGAGCCACTAAGGTCTATATAAAAGAGTCTTCAGATACAGTATTAGGGACCACTAAGGTCTATATAAAAGAGACTTCAGATACAGTATTAGGGGACCACTAAGGTCTATATAAAAGAGACTTCAGATAAAGTATTAGGGAGCCACTAAGGTCTATATAAAAGAGACTTCAAATACAGTATTAGGGGACCACTAAGGTTTATATAAAAGAGACTTCAGATAAAGTATTAGGGAGCCACTAAGGTCTATATAAAAGAGTCTTCAGATACAGTATTAGGGACCACTAAGGTCTATATAAAAGAGTCTTCAGATACAGTATTAGGGACCACTAAGGTCTATATAAAAGAGACTTCAGATAAAGTATTAGGGAGCCACTAAGGTCTATATAAAAGAGTCTTCAGATACAGTATTAGGGACCACTAAGGTCTATATAAAAGAGTCTTCAGATACAGTATTAGGGACCACTAAGGTCTATATAAAAGAGAATTCAGATACAGTATTAGGGGACCACTAAGGTCTATATAAAAGAGAATTCAGATACAGTATTAGGGGACCACTAAGGTCTATATAAAAGAGACTTCAGATACAGTATTAGGGGACCACTAAGGCCTTTATAAAAGAGTCTTCAGATACAGTATTAGGGGACCACTAAGGTCTATATAAAAGAGTCTTCAGATACAGTATTAGGGGACCACTAAGGTCTATATAAAAGAGACTTCAGATACAGTATTAGGGGACCACTAAGGTCTATATAAAAGAGTCTTCAGATACAGTATTAGGGGACCACTAAGGTCTATATAAAAGAGACTTCAGATACAGTATTAGGGACCACTAAGGTCTATATAAAAGAGACTTCAGATACAGTATTAGGGACCACTAAGGTCTATATAAAAGAGACTTCAGATACAGTATTAGGGGACCACTAAGGTCTATATAAAAGAGACTTCAGATACAGTATTAGGGAACCAATAAGGTCTATATAAAAGAGACTTCAGATACAGTATTAGGGGACCACTAAGGTCTATATAAAAGAGACTTCAGATACAGTATTAGGGACCACTAAGGTCTATATAAAAGAGACTTCAGATACAGTATTAGGGGACCACTAAGGTCTATATAAAAGAGTCTTCAGATACAGTATTAGGGGACCACTAAGGTCTATATAAAAGAGACTTCAGATACAGTATTAGGGGACCACTAAGGTCTATATAAAAGAGACTTCAGATACAGTATTAGGGGACCACTAAGGTCTATATAAAAGAGACTTCAGATACAGTATTAGGGAACCACTAAGGTCTATATAAAAGAGACTTCAGATACAGTATTAGGGGACCACTAAGGTCTATATAAAAGAGACTTCAGTTACAATATTAGGGACCAATAAGGTCTATATAAAAGAGACTTCAGATACAGTATTAGGGGACCACTAAGGTCTATATAAAAGCATCCAAAGAGCACCATGTCATGGGACCTTTTAATGCAATTAATCGCAATTAAATATTTTAATCGTTTGACAGCACTAGTTATTTTCTATCAAAATCTAATCCATTCATCTTCTGGCATTAGGACTACTGCACTTGTGCAAAGGAAATACCAGCAGTATACCATGCAGACCTAACTGCAGATAAGCAGCCTCCAGTCCTGGATATTGTGCGGCTGCAGCCACCACAGCCCGCCAGCTAAATAGGCTAGATGGGAAGTACCTCCTCAGAAAACAACACATAACAAACATATCCCCTTCCTCAAACAAACATGTCCCCCCGTCTCCACATTATCACCTTAGCCTGAACAAAATGCCTCTCTTTGCTCGCCTCTGGATCCATGAGCTCAGGTACCCCGGCTTGTTTGTTAACATCAACACGAAAGAGCGGGAGAGAGGGAGAAGAAGGGGGGAAAAAAATCAATCTAATACTGCAGAACTATCAGATCATATGAAATTATGGATTCTTGGTCTGAGCATTCAGCCCTTGTCTGCCGAGCTGTGCAAATCAATTCAAACAGACACAAAGAGCAAACACACGCCGAACGCCACAATAGGAAATTGAAGCAAGCAGAGCCTCCCTTTTTAAAATATGCCGCTACATATTTGTTTTGTGGATTACCATTCTGAAATGAAATTTGAACAGTTACTTAAAATAATATGCAAAAGATATTTCCTGCTCTTTTTTTAATATTATTCCTCTCCTCCATCCCCCCGTCCTCTTGTTTGTTGGAGAAGAGGGGAGCGATGGTAGTGGCCACAATGTAAACAGACACACAGAGCTGCTATGATGCTGATTATGTTTCCAAAACATATTCCGGGGGCCTTATCCCCATTGCAGGGAGTATTGAGTATTTATCCTCGCCATGTGTTTCTATATTGTGTTGCTGGTTCTAAAAAATGTATGACGATATCTGAAGCGCAGTAAAACTTTTACCAGGAGAGGAATCTGTGTCATGTTAGGCAACATTCATTGACATTGCCTGTTAAAAGGCAACCTTGCTCCCAGGTGGGAATCTCTTGTATGAGTAATATGAAGAGCAAATATTGTGAATCGAGGGCTTCAATGCAAGTATTCTTCTTGGTGCCCTCATTTTCAGCTCTAGTGTTTTCAGTGTTTTTTTGTGTTTTTTTCTAAGTTTTCTCTGTGCAGAATGGTACACCAGGTTGATATCCTTTAATTGGGTTTCATCTTTGGTGACACCTGAGAAGAATACGTATAAGAAATGCCGTTTGGAATAAAATCAAAATGCACCCACTCAATACACTTACTCAATTGAGGTGCTTTTTTATGAACCAACAGTATCACGTTGCAAAGAGAACAAAAGGCCTCTTGGATTATGTTCCACTGAGCTGCCTTTACACTCTTCATCTGTAAAGGCACTAAACATTTATGTCCCACACCTCTTCCTCCCCTTACTGCTTTTTAAAGGGACATTGTCCTACTTACCTACCTTTCAGTAGGTAAGTCAGTACCGCTTTGTAATGCCTCAGTTTCCCCCAAGGAGCCACTCAATGCCACTTTTAACCCTGCGTTGCTGCTTTACCACATTTTTTACAAAGCCAGTTTTTGGAAACACAAAGTACTGTGTCCAAAAAGGTAGTGTTCCTACCCGATGATTTATTCAGATGTGTCTTTGTGTCTTAGCCTCTCAGTAATACCTATGAACATGTGAATGGAAACTGTTACAAGTTTACCCAAAATGGTTTGTGTTTACTCAAACATTAAAAAAAGGTTTTTCTGAGTCATTTGTAATCTTAAGTTTTAAGGGGTCAATCACTGTTATTGTAATCAAATAGTTATACAGGAAACCACGATGACATCACAGACATGCACACTTGTGAACATGCTTCTTCACTGAGTCTGTACAAAAGTCTGCCATTGCTGCTGCTCATTCAAAGTTTATTGCTTGTGGACAACTTGGGTAGTTTGTTTTACTTACAAAACTAAGTATGTCTCACTTAAAATAACCTATTAGGAGCTACTTAATTTACAATGTTTTGTTTGAATAACAACATTCAGTTAGTAAAACTTAAAATTTCCAGCATAATCAGTTTCATTCAAGGTATCTATCTGTTCTTTCAAAATACTTTTTGTATTTTGTACTTCATTCTGTCATGTGATTGGTTGTTGTTTGTAGGTATGCACCACTCTTTAACATCATTTTAGACATGCACAAGGTACAGGGCTATATCAATTACTGAATTTTAACTAGAAGTTATAAACCATGAGGTCTCACGGCTATATTTTCCGCTGCGGGGCCCCTAGCAGGCTACTCTGGCCCTGCTATGGGGAACTACATCGATGTAATGGCTCCGCACAAGAGCCTGAATGAACACAGCAAACAGACATCATTGATTACGTAAATGTGTCGACACAAATAATTTGCGAATAATTAGCATCTAAAAATAACATTTTTGCGACCCGTTCAATCAAAATATTATGTTAAATTATGTGAAAAACAGTGTCTGTAGTTTCCTGCGCAGCAAGGACGAGTTGTGACAGACCGTGGTAAAGTTGGTTTTATATTGGAAGGTCAAACTGCATTATAGATTTTTGGAATGTGTCTAATATCCAACGTCCAGTATAAAACCAACTTTACCGCGGTCTGTCGTAGAGAGTCTGCTGCGGTGTGTGGCAGCCTTGCATCCCGGCAAAGACTGGAGCGACTGAGCTTGAAATTCCGAGAAGTGCACAGGATGAAGAGGAGGAGGGAAATGAAGAAGAAGGCAGTAAACTGGAGAGACCAGGTGGGTCAGAGGAGGAGAAGACCACAGAAAGAGATGCAGAAATAAGTGAAAGAGAAAAGGAAAAGGACGAATGGACTGTGAGAGAGGAAGAGGAGGCTGCAGATTCAGAGAGAGGGAAGGAGGCAGTGATCAGGAGGAGGAAGATGAAGATGACAGGGAGGAAGAGGTCAGTTGAAAGGCCCATTTGTTAAAATAAAATAATAAGAATAATGTATACTTTATCAATCCCACAAGGGGAAATTACAATTTACACTCTGTTATTACACACAAGCCTGATTTACACACACATGCTCAGTACCTATACATGCACTAATGGAGAGATGTCAGACTGAGGGGGCTGCCCAGGTGCCCCGAGCAGGTGGGGGTTTGGTGCCTTGCTCAAGAGCACCTGGGAAGTGACCAGGAGGTGAACTAGCACCTCTCCAGCTACCAGTCCACCACCATAACTTGGTCCGTATGTGAACTTGAACCGGCGACCCTCTGGATTCCAACCCAACTCACTATGGACTGAGCTACTGCCACCCCCAGACATATAGTGGTGGTGATGGTGCAGTGAATATGACACATGTCTTTAGGGAGATCTGGGTTCCCATTGTTATACATCAACTATTGTGTCCTTGAGCAAGAAAGACAGTTAACCTCTAGTTGATCCAGAAGTGTGTGACCTTTGATATATAGCAATTTTTTAAAAAGTGGATAAAAAGTGTCTGCTAAATGACTGTAATGTAATGTAATATAGTCCATCAACATAAAATATTGATATAGTTGATTGTGAAACAATATATACAGTACATGATGTTGACTTTGAACTACATCCAACAGAGTAGCCAATGGTTTACTTTTACTCCGTACACAATAATGGCCTGCTTCATGGCTGGTGATAATTTCACATTTTAGCATATTAGAAATAATCTCTAGTTTGAAGTTAAGGCTTTCCTAGCTGTCTGCTTTATTCCACTGTTGCAGTCAAAAGATAATTGATTGGCTACATATTGAAACATTTAATAATTACTCTGTAGCCACCAAGTTCTGTGAAGGATTAATTGTAAAAAGTTATGTCAAACAATTGTGCATCTGTTTTGTCTCTTGCATACATCCATCTCCACTGAGCCATGCAGAAGCCTGATTTGTTATTATGGAAGTATAGGCTATAGGCTATATTTATTTAATACATCAGATTTCATATGTTGCTAAAATTGCACTTTTTTACTGTAAGATTAAAGGGAGAAGAGCTTGGATGTTTAACGAGAGCTTATTCATTATTTGACCTACTACTGTTAAAAAAAGTAAATTCAGACTACTCCTTTTGCACTTGCTCTGTTTACTTTAAGTTTTTATTTTTATGTTCCTCCTCTAAAATTTCTATCTATCTGAAAGTGACTTTATTTTGTTGTTGGACTGATGGCTGACTGGCTTCAGGTTACAGGTTATTTGAACCTTATTGAAATTTGTTTTGTGTAAATTGTTAATAATTGAGCAATGGGAAAATAATCGCAAATTAAAAAACGAATCGTTACATTAGTCGACTAATCGACAAAATAATCACTGGATTAATCGTTTGGGACAGCCCTAATCAGATGTACCGCTCACAGGATCAAAATGGGAAAAGGTCAAAGGTCATTGTCCAGGAGAGGGATTCAACGAACTCCATTATAGACAGAATACCAGCTGAGATCACATTGTTTTTTTTTAACCAGGTCAACAGTTTTCAGATTACATTATGTGTTTACATAATTGCAATCGGGTTCCCCAATGTTTTCCTTGTCAGATTTTTAAAATGATATCAGATTAATAAACAGAATGTGCCGTTGGAACATTGGATGAATGCTTGCTGATAATGGGCAATGTAGATATTGCATTAAAGATCAGCCCCCCCACTCAGATCAGCTGGCATTCTGTCTATAATAGAGTGGTATGGAAGTGACCCCAAACTTTTGAACGGTAATGTATATATATTATATATATTTCTTGTACCCAAGAACTGAAGGATAAGTCTAGTGAACAGCAAATCTCATTATAAGACCAAAACCAATTATCCTATCAAACCATACCCACCAAAACCATACAATCCTGTGTGTGTGTGTGTGTGTGTGTTGTGTGTCTAAGGTCCAATAAAGCCATAATGCTCCATTGTTGTCCTAAAAAATAATGTAAGACACATCCATGAGTCACCGAGTTGCTCTTGGTGACGTGTTTCTTCATCACTTTGTATAGTGTCCAGATCCATTGGGTTAGTAGGAGATGATAGTAGGATTAATATAATACTAGGGCTGGGCAATGATTACAAGTTTTAATCGTGATTAATTGCATGATTTCCTTGATTAATCGCGATTAATCGCATTGCTATACGCAAAATCCAAAAACTAATTCAAAAGTAGTGTATAGCGCAATTTTATTTTAAATGTTCTGCCATATGAATGAAAGTGCCTTCTGCATAGTCAGCATAATGCACTGGAACTACTGGGGACTGCAGTGATGTCCAGCTGTCCCCAGTGAGAGCAACAGTTGTCGCTTTTGCAGTCCTCTCCTTTTCATACAACTCGTGTATTCTCCTTGTGATGGTGCGTCTTGAGGGAATCTCATACCTGATCTCAGAATGTCTCTCAGACCAATTTATAAACCTGTGTCTCTCAAACCTTTTATAAATTACATAATGACAGAAGTTGTATTGTTAATTGGTCGCAGCGGGGTCTGTTAGCAGTTAGCTTAATGGTTAGCCGCTGAACTGTAGCGGCGTGCAGGCAGAGTGAGCAGCCGCCAGACTAACCTCGTGATCCAGACTAACCTCGTGATCCAGACTAACCTAGTGACTCGTGCAGGACTTCACTGTGAGCGGACCATTAGAGACGATGTGACCGGCAGGTAACGTTAACTGGTCCCTATGTACAAACAACGTTATATTATAAACGATAGGTAACCCAGCGGCGGCGAATATGAGCTTGTCCTCAGAATGAATGTTTTGGTAGGAACGAAAGTTTACATCGTGTGTTTCTCCGGGATCAGCCCGCGCGAAGGACGTCTATATTCTGATTGGAGGCTGGCGTTAGCCGCTGATGCCGCTGAACCGCGTCATAGCTCATTACCAAAAAATTCAACTTTGCAGTGGTTACAAATCACTTTGGTTCTGGCGAGTGCGCCGTCTGGAATAACTTAAAAATGAAAATGGCTACTATGTAAAAGTTTCTTAGCCTTCTCCATGGTTGTTGGTTTGTGTATCTTCCAATTCTTTTTTTTTTCGGTTCCTGTAAGCACGGCAGCAGTCAGCAACATACCTTTACAAAATAAAAGCCTGTGAGCAACAGACTTTTGCAATTATTAAAGAAATAATAAAAATTGCGTTAATGCGCGATAACATACTTGTCATCGTTAATTCATTAATGAGTTTACGCGATAATAACTTGCCCAGCCCTATATATTATATTTGTAATTTATACTTTTTATTGATCCCCACTGGGGAAATTTCAATTTACACTCTGTTTGTTAGAAATCACTACACACATGCCTGAAATGCTACACACACACATGCTCAGGGTGGGGGGGGGGTTGGGGGGGGGATGGGTACAGTGCCTTGCTCAATAGAACCTTGGCAGTGCACAGAAGGCAAACTGGCATCTCTCCAGCTACCAGTCTACACTCCGTACTACAGCCCGATATTCTGATATTCCGATATACTATATCAGTCGATATATATTTAAAAACTAAAATCCAGAAACGCGTAAAAAAACATAAACAGATTTCCCTAAGATTAGTTATTTGTAGTTATTTATGAGTCCTCACCAAAATATGATAATAATATATTTTATTGTCACAACAGAACAGAGAAACATCAAAATATATTAAAGTTCTGATAAATAAAATGTATAAAAATACAGACTTAAGATATAAAACTTAAAGTCTTTTGTTCAAAACACAATAACTAAAAATAATAATCAAAATGTTGCCAACAGGGACCAGCGCCACCTGGTGGACAAAATATACAACGTCAACACTCATAACATGGTTGACCGTAAATTTAAATTTTTTTATTTTTTTATGAGCCATTATAAATGCTTATACCAATTGTTCTGGAAATGCTTAATATCAGCCGATAATATCGGCCCACCAATATATCAGTCGGACTCTACTCCATACTTTGGTCTGTACGGGACTTGAACTAGTGAACCTCCGGTTCTCAACCCAATATAATAGAGGATTTTAAAGTGTCTTATGTGAGGTTCAAACAGTGAATTTGTATTTATGTTATACCGGATTCAGACTACATACATTGCCATTCATTTTTGCTGTAACTTGGCAGAGAGACATGACAGTTACACGTTGGTCCCGGACCAATCATCACTTGCCATCTTCACGACGTGCATGATGTCATCAAGAAGGTGGTGCTAGGAACCGACATACAGGAAGAAGAATAAAAAAGTAGCCTTCTAAACAATGGCCTCCAAATCTGCCATCATCATTCCTCTTGTTGCTTTGCCATGTTTACAGTTGTGTGCGGCAGAGCTCTCTGTGCTCCTACTGATCAATGACGGGGACATGGCAGAATTTGTTGTGAAAGGCTTAATAAAATTCTATGATAATTTCTCTGCCAAGACGTTTGAGGCCCAGATGCCACGTCGGTTGTTGTCCACAGTGACACTTTTGTGTAAAATAGCCAGAGAGTAAAAAAATGATAGGATGGCAGACTTCTGTAATTCCAACGAGTGCATATTTATTTACAGTGTGCCAAATACACATAAACATGAAAAAAACTATCAAAAGAAAACTTAAGCAAAAATAACAAAATCTAGTCGTACCAAATGAAAAAAAGCATGATTTTGTATCAGCACGGCTTCCCCCCTGAGCATCAAATTGCCACTGCCATGGAGTTCAACAGTGTTGTTCAGGAAGTAGAAATCATCCCATTCATTTTCTCCATAAGATTTTGATTATCAGCCAGAACGTCTAAACCATGCAGGGTAGGCAGACCGCAAATTATGATCAACCTCGTTTTAGGAAAAAACATGTTTTATTCGCAATGTCATGGAGAAGTACTACACTACCCACAATCCTAAGCACAACAGCAACGTCTCTGATTGGTGGAGCTTGCTGTAACCATGGAAATATTTACGGAAACCATGGAATTGTGAATCTTTTTTTTTTTTTATGGTCATGATTCATCTCGGAGCTGGTTGGCTTGTTTCCAGGCTTAAAACTCTTTAGATAACCATTTAATGAAATATCAATGGAGATACTGAACGTGGAAAATCACTTCCGGAAACAGAGCTGTTAATAAAGTGGGCAGTTACCGTTGAGCTATAAAGGGCTTTGTACTCCCCCACTATCACCCAAAGGTAGAAAAAACATTTCTAACATTACAAATAAATCCACACAGCTAGACTTATATTGTCCTCCTCTACACATTTAAGGGACACTTGATGAGGTAAGTCTCCCAATTACCTCTCAGATGCATCAAATAAAGACATGGATTGTCTCCATGCACAAGAAACCCCCATCAATTGAACTGGTCCAACAATGTCAGTGATGACATCTTCAACAGCATAAATACACAGGAAATGCTCGGCGGTTCCTCCCCGAACATTTCAGAATGGAGGACCAGACCAAGGAACAGAGACAAGGTGTGTGTGTGTGTGTGTGTGTGTGTGTGTTAATTAACAACCAACTTCTAAAAAACAAACTCAAACTACACTGTGGTTGTTAGTGATGGCGAGATGAACGTGAATGACGATGGCGAATGAGATTGGTTCGCAAAAGGGTCAATTTCTCTGGCTTCATGTGCTCACAATACCTCCAGTTGGTCAAAGAATGTAAAACTGTTTCATAGATTACCGATGGTCTGATGTGATCTGTGACACACCAGATTTTGCTTGAGTAAAAGCTTAGAAATAATACATTGCCATGTAATCTATTCATATCGATACAGCCTGGTAGTATATAATGATTGTATTACATAACTGTATATGAATTGCCTTGAGAGGATCAAATGTTTGTAAATCAATCTATGGTCATTATATAATGATGGCAGAAAGGGCAAAAACTGTGGTCTAGCCGGGGCCGAGGGCAGTGAATGATGAAGACGGTATAGCGTTTTTATTTAACCCTTGTGTTGTCTTCCTGTCAAAATTTAAAAACCAGCACTTTTGTTGACTCTTTTTATTGATTTAAAAAAAAAAATTCTTATGTTTTTGTCTCTTTTTGTTAACACTTGACACTTTTTTCAATGTTTGTCACTTTTTGTTTGACGTTTTCAACACTATTAACTTCTAAAAGCAGAAATTAGGAATTATTTAGACTAAAATCAAAGGAATGCATGTTGATGGATAATCACAGACTGGAATATGTCTACTTTTACTCAATGCTATTTCTAAACCACTTCAATTTTTTTTTTCAAATGCTATACAATTGAATAAGACGCCCCAAAATGAATGAAAGTAGAGATTTGTACTTGCCAAAGAGCGTTGTGTGGAATCAATCATGTTATTTTGGGGAATTAAAAAGAACATTGATATAGGAAAACGGGTCAATTTGACCCGAGGACAACATGAGGGTTAAGAACATTCATTTCTTAACTATGTCCACCAAAATTTAAACCACTTCTAAACCTATGGACGGGCAGCAAGGCTTTGTAGTGGTTGTGTGTTAGTTAAATTTGAAATAAAAGCTATTTTACACAAACAAACCTTGGCTAGAAAGTGCAGAAATATTGCACAAAAGTAGGGCTGGGCAATATGGAGAAAATCAAATATTACAATATTTTTACAATGAAATTTTTGATAAATAATCATCAGTAATGTGGATATAATGATAATATGGGTAAAGGCAAATAACAGTCTGGTAAGTTCAGAAAATGACATAACTTTACTGTAATGCAGCCTTTAAAATCAGGAAAAGACAACACTTATACCATATTATATTACTATATCCAAAAGATGACATCCAGTCTAATATCACAGCATCAATATAATAGTGATACATTGCCCAGCTGTCTAACAATAAACAGGATAAAACGATTGGTTGTTTAGTCAACACCCCACATCTCCCGGGTCCAGCTACATTCTGCCTGATATTGTGTCTCATCCGTACATAAGGAAAGCTGGTTTCACACAGTCTCCAAATATACAGTTATGGTAATTTAATGTATCAGGTAAGTCATAGCTTTGAGGTCTAATTTCGTTCAACAAAATGTATAATATTGATATATGACTGCTGGTATTTTTAGCAATGCTGAGCAAAAATAACCTTGCCAGATGAGTGAAATCCTGGGGCTGGAAAAGTATCGTTCTGTTGACACATGTCATTTATTATTCATTTCTTTTGACAGGGTTTTCTTTTCTTAGTCTAAAATCTCTATAATATCTGTGTAAATGCGCTTTTTAACAGTTCTGTCTACTTTTATTGGTGTTAATATAAGAGCTCCTCCATTCAACCAATGCATCTATATGAGGGGGCCTTCTCTTTTCAGTGTCTGCTTTTGTACATGTGCAAAATAAAGTTGCACTAATGACTGTAAAATTGATGACAACTTCAGTGCTCAGCACACAGGGTGCTGAAAGAAAAATACTTTTAACTTTATTATCAATGTGTTGCACTTCAAGTAAGAGTGTAAAAGCTAAAGCACCACAAATAGCTGTTGGTAAGTACTGATCTGGATTCACCTCATCACTAATTTAATAAGCAGCATAGCATTTTACTAAAAATGCAGACATGACACAGTACACTCATGATCAGTGTTTTTCATAGCCAAGCATACAGATTAGTGAGTTGATGTGTCTTAAGCCCTATTGACACGGGATAAGTATTACCTGGTTACTTCTATTCATCTGTAATAATTCTGGAGGTTGTCTGTGATCTGAATCCTGTGTGAATTGACCATAAATGTGATTTATTAAGATTAATTTATAAAATTACCCCGCAAATGACTATTTTGCTGAACACTGAGGTCTTGGGATCAACACCTGTGCGCCTTTTTATCCCTCTTGTGAAGATGGATAAGGGACGTAGGGGGGGCTGCGGACGATGCCTTTCATGACCATCCTAGCTTGAACCACTGTCCGACCGGCAACCTGCTTCCCAGAGTCGATTAAGATGATAAGTGTGGCTGTTGCCGCCCATGGGATGATACGGTATGCGCCTCTGGTAACCTCTACCGGACCTAGCCCAAAAAGATACGGAACCCCAACCCAAGTGCATTGCGTTGGCTTTGCCCCGGCCGTCTTCGCTCCGGCCGTCTTTGCCCTGCCCTCCCAACTCTCGGGGTAACGTTACAGAAAAGTCTGTAATTTCCATTAAAAGCAGGCTACAATTGTCTCATGCGAATGCGATACACGAATCTATGGGTAATTTCTAACTCACACAAAGTCCCCAGATGATGGTAATCCCATGCAAATAGGGCTTTAGACTGAACACAGCATATTTTAGTTTCTGTTTACAAAGGCATTTTCACACCAACAGCCTTTAGTTTGGTTGAATTGAATAGCTAGAATAATTTTCTGAATTGAGTCATGAATACATGTTTATCACAGAAAATAAGGTAAGGCCATTGATTTTCAGGTAGAAAAAATGTATACCATTTTTCTTCTTTAAAAAATTTGAAATGGGTCAATGTGACCCGAATACCACACAAGGATTAATGAAATGAGCTGGTTTTACCCCTAGACCTTCTTCCTGTATTTACTGTCTTGCTTCCGCCCCCAGAAACATCGGACCAATGAGAGGAGGATTTGTAATGGTGCATTTTGGTACGCTTGGATTTTTCCAAGTGTGAACCAAACCGACCGAGGGTAAATCGCTCCAAGTTTACAAACTCACCAACTGATTCGGACCAAAGCAAAGAACTACAGGTGTGAAAACGCCCTTATGTCAGCAGAAAGAGGTGTGGGTGCAAACGTGCACTCTATAGACACAAACTAAAGAGAAAACAGATCTTTTTGAACATATTTTAGCTTTAGAACAGTTTGCACTTATGACTAGAATAACAGTTTTCGGTCCGTTGTGATATCGCTCAGTCGTTGCCAGCCACGTTGCTTATTTTTACAGCCTTTCCACTTTGGAAGAAGTAAAGGTCCTTTTCCTCCATAGGTGAAAACTGTAGAAAAACAAACCAGTGTTAACGTTGTGATCTCCCTCAATTACCTATTTATGTGTGTGTAGTCGAACATCATTATCCTCCCCCAGAATCAAAAACTTGCCTTGCAATGTCTTTTGTTGCCCTCTTTGTGCTCTCCGTTTTTCCTTGCTTTAGCCCCTCACTTGAACCCCGTTCTACCTCCACCCCCACCCCTGCCATAAGAGCTCTGAAGGGCACCCAGGTGCCCAAGAGGTCTCTGTAATGAGTGCTAATGAGCCCATTGACAACCTCAGTACAGGCTGATTGGTGCTGCAGGCTCCCATCATGTGCTTTACAGAGCACTTCCTGGCACAGGCCACAAGCCTGCTGGATCCCTGCCCTGCCATGCCCTCCGTATCAGCTTGATGTGGCTACCAGAGAGAGGCTAGTGAATCTCTGATGCTGAAACTGTAAGGGTCACACATCTTTCGCTGCAAATACCTGATTACGTTTTTTTGTTAGCCCTTATATCGAGCACCTATGTACTGTACATAAAAATAAACTTCCTCATGTGCAGTAGGTTATGGAGGGGTGTGGCGTCTGATGATCTGCTCTCCTTCTCACTTCAATGAGAAACAATATATTTTCTACATGCAAATGACCAAAAAACGTCACCGATTTTGGACATAAAGGACTGCTTTAGTCCTAATCTTATGTTGATAATATAAGATTAGGAAATGAGTTCTAAAAAGGATCTCTGTGTGATTAACTGATTATTAGCAATTTTTAGCATTTGTTGATCTGCTTATTTGCGCATGTTGCGACAAGTTTTGCATGTCGGAAGACAAAAGATTTCTTTCTTCGCATATTCTGTTACAGGTGACTACGCTAACAGCTAACCATGCTAGCGACTGTCACTCCCATGTGTAAGATGAATGCAGATTTGAGTCACGCATGCTCAGATTTAGACGGTTGGTAACCAGGAAAACTCAGCCCAGAGTAGTTTTATTCTCCCCAAAACAAGTCCCCAACTGTATTGCGACAAATACACGAAAGACATCGCAACCTTTTTATTGCAATTTTTTACAAAAGCTCCAGCAAATTTAGGCATTTTGGACCGCAACAATCTCAAAAATAGAAATCCTCAAAAATGTCAGTCCTGGAGGGCCTGACATTTCTAATTAATTCTAAGGTTGCTCAAGTGGCAGTAGCTCAGTTTGTAGGGATCTGGGTTGAGAACCGGGGGGTTGCTGGTTCAAGTCCCAGTACAGCGTGTTGGATGGTAGGAGTGGTAGCTGGAGAAATGTCAGTTCAGCTGCCGGGTGCTTTTGAGCAAGGCACTGTACCCTCAGGGCGCTGGTCCAGCTCTGACATGTGTGCGACTGTGTGTGTGTGCGTGTATATATATATACAGTATATAATATATTTCAGGCCTATGTGTAGTGAATTCTAACAAAATGCAGTGTAAATGGAAATTTCCCGACTGGGGATCAATATACATTATTATTATTATTATTATTATTATTATTATTATTATTATTATTATTATAAGCCATGTGTGCACAACAATGCCTCTCTTTCTCTTTCTCTCCTGCTAACCTTGCAGATTTTAATTATCAAGAGAAATGTGGAGATTTTCTTAAAGAAAAGAACAAAAAACTGCTTTCAAATAATCTCCCTTTATAATCCTGAAATATTTGTAAAACAGCACAACTATGCAGAAAAAGCACAGAAGGTCAATGAGCGTAAGGTTCTAGGTCACTGTTGGAATATTTAAATAATATATACATGACACAAAAAACTTGAGTCTGCAGATGCATAACCCTGCTGCTGGCTACAGAAGAATTTAAAAAAAATAACTTTATTTTACAACCTTATAGGCAACAAGCTATGAGATACTGTATGTTTTCAAGGTGGTCCAAGCAAATGAAAATGCAAGGAAACGATAGGCTTGTTAGAGATGAGCCAGGCCTGCGCAGAATCCATTACAGGTGATGGCCGCCCAATGCATGCTGGTTAGATTTGATTAGATTTGGGTCCCATTTGATCTTGACTTGCTCTGACGTCATGTGCACATTGGCAACAATATCCTCACAAGATCAAGGTAGACCCAGTTTTTGAGCCAGGCTCTGTAAATGCTCACCATCTACTGCAAGACCCAGGGCATGCTGGGAAACGCTTGGCTCACCTCTGATCTAACAGCTGATTGTTTCACCTTGACATTTTATATACATATGTCATGGTTGTTGAATTGGAGGGATTTTGTTTGATTTGTCTTATTTTAACAGAATACATGTCGATGGGGTTTAGTAGTCAGACAGAGAGACTAAATCCATTCAGATTCCGGATCATCTACGGTCTGTTGAATATTAATATCAGCAATGGATTGCATGTAGAGCATTTAAACTGGCCACTCTGTCAGAATCAAACTAATTGCGAGACAGCGTACAAGCTGATATATGGTCTGATAACATTTTAATGAGTCAGAATCAGACCTAACAGGATGTGTGTGTTTCTGTGACTTCCTGTCCAGCCTGAAGGCTGCTGGCAACTGCTGGAAACTGTCCGACTTGACCACAGATTTTTGGAATAACCCTAAGAATAATGACCAATATACATGTTCATATTCATGTAAGTTTTCATAGTACTGGCAGTCCATAAAACAACTTTTATATAGTGCTAGTGTCAACCAGGCAGAACAGCAGGTGGTTAAAGGTTAAGTCTGACATTTCTCAAACTTTTATAATGTTAGATATGCACCTCTGTGTGAAGTAAGACGAGCTGTCATGGTATCAAATGTATGCAATACTTGTTTCCTTTTAGAGGTTCGAATTGAAAAGATCATACAACAGGGTGCATGCATAAACAAGCCTGGGTTCTGCTTCAATGGGTAAGCTGAGCAACAGGCCAATCTCTCCCAAACTTTGTGTATTCCCTGAAGTACCACAAGCATGGAATCCACTTTGTTAGCCCTTGTCAACGTGGCTAGCTTTGCGCTCTGAATATGATTGCTCATGTCCCACTGTAGGGTTTGTCAGATGAGGGGATATTCCTCACTCTGTATCCCTCCACTCCTCCTGTCCTTCCTGTCATCTCCGTGGCAGCAGGAGACATCTGGACGACTGTCACGGTTGACACGGTTGGTTGACGAGCACTGACAAATCCCCATGGACCACGGAAAACAGGAGGAGGGGACTCTCATTGGTGATGATGGACTCTGTGTGTGGGTGTGTGCTTGTGTGTGTGTTGCAAGATGTTAGTAAGATTAATAGTATCTGTTACAGGAATTTAAATTATCATTATATGTGCACATGATCAAAGATGTTTAATGGACACAATGTCGCACAGTGGTTTAATGTATCTAGTTCAAAGTGTATACCTTTGGAAGGGCCACCATGTTTTCCATGAGGACTGCCACAGCTGGTGTTGATTGCTACCCTGATTGGCTACTCTTGCTGCATGAACAATGAAGTCCGCTAAGACTGAATCTATGCTTTCTGCGGCATTTGAACTTAAAAAGTTATATTCCACGGGTTTAGGGTTTGATTAAAGGTCCCATGGCATGGCAATTTCTCATTGAGGTTTTATAACATTAATGACTTTCCCCAGCATGCCTATGGCCCCCCAGTGGCTAGAAATGGCGATAGGTGTAAACCGAGTACTAGGTATCCTGCTCTTCCTTTGAGAAAATGAAAGCTCACATGGACCAATCTTGAATGTTGCTCCTTATGAGGTCATGAGGGGAAAGGTTACCTCCCCTTTATGTGCTTTGTCCGCCCAGAGAATTTGACCCATCCATGAGAGAGAGACATTATGGCTTTCAAACGAGCAAAGTGGCAGTTGGTCAAGGCCCCCCCCCTCCCCCTCCTCTTCAAAAGCTTCAGACTAATGGCACAGAAATGGCACATACTAAGGAAAGCTCATTGTGGGACTGGCTCTAGTGGCTGTAATTCTGCACCAAGGCTGAATTTTGGGAAGGAGACTTCAGATACAGTATTAGGGGACCACAAAGGTGTATATATATATATACTGTATATAAGAGACTTCAGATATTGTATTAGGGGACCACTAAGGTCTATATAAAGAGACTTCAGATACAGTATTAGGGGACCACTAAGGTCTATATAAAAGAGACTTCAGATACTGTATTAGTGGACCACTAAGGTCTATATAAAAGAGACTTCAGATACAGTATTAGTGGACCACTAAGGTCTATATAAAAGAGACTTCAGATACAGTATTAGGGGACCACTAAGGTCTATATAAAAGAGACTTTAGATACAGTATTAGGGGACCACTAAGGCCTATATAAAAGAGACTTCAGATACAGTATTAGGGGACCACTAAGGTCTATATAAAAGAGACTTCAGATACAGTATTAGGGGACCACTAAGGTCTATATAAAAGAGACTTCAGATACAGTATTAGGGGACCACTAAGGTCTATATAAAAGAGACTTCAGATACAGTATTAGGGGACCACTAAGGTCTATATAAAAGAGACTTCAGATACAGTATTAGGGGACCACTAAGGTCTATATAAAAGAGACTTCAGATATTGTATTAGGGGACCACTAAGGTCTATATAAAGACACTTCAGATACTGTATTAGTGGACCACTAAGGTCTATATAAAAGAGACTTCAGATACAGTATTAGGGGACCACTAAGGTCTATATAAAAGCATCCAAAGAGCACCATGTCATGGAACCTTTAAGAGAAAGACACGGCAAGGTATGATGCACGTCAAAACCCTGTGCCAATTATTTTCTATGTAAGAAACACCTGAATGTTAATACGTATAATGATACATTTTATTTTTACCACTTTTCATGGTACTTAAAGACACTTTATAGTAAAAACCTAGCCTGTACATCCAGACCCAAATCCAAAAGGATTAAGGGTCTGGCATCGAGTAATAATAAAGTCGGCTATCTTGAGGGACGGCACCAAGCGTGCATTTGAAAATCTCACTGCATGTAATTGGATAACACTACGACCAATCACAACAACACACGGGGTGACGTGAGCCCCCATACGCTTAGCTACCAGTGGAGCTAACTGGTAGATTAAATTGTCGTCTTCTGTTTAGCTCGCCTCTGGCCCGCCTACATCAGATACACCAATGTGATTGCTGCAGTTTGGTTACAAAGGCATAGTTAATGAGCAGCAGTAACTTGCTGAGCAAATTCAAACTATGCTCTCGCGAGAACCCCATGGGTAACAAAAACCAGTACATACACTATATCACAATAAAAACATATAAGCAATAAAAACCAACACATAAAACAAGCAAATGAAAAGCAATCAAAAACAGTAAAGCCAGTAGCTATCAGGTGAGAAATGTAAGACTATTGTATGTGGAAAGCTAATCTGAAGAGGTGTGTTGTGAGGTGAGCACAGTCACAGATGTGTATGTGTGTATGGGTTCCAGAGGGAGGGGGCTGCAATGGTGGAAGCTCTGTCCCCGCAGGTACGGTGCATGGTCTTGAGTGTTGAGGAGAGGAGGTTACGTTGTGGGGGAGGGGGGGGCACGTCTTACAGGTAGGAAGGAGCCTGGTTATGGAGGGCTTTAAATGTTAATTCAGATTGGTTTTAAAGTGTTGTGGTTAAACAGAGTGTAAAAATAGTGGATGTAGCAGCAGTGATGTCACCCATTGGTTTGTGGACTGCCGTTTTAAGGCCTTGAGTTTGACAATTTGTCTGGCGTCTTCTTGTTTTTTTTTAAAAGTGGACGTGATGTTTTTTGGCAAAAGGGTGGAGCTAGGGAGAATGATGCAGCTAAGCCAGTGCTGATTATGTTTGCAATGGTGCTTACCGGCAGGTAAAAACAAACCTCCGGGTACTGGTACTGTTTCAAATCAATTCTTTTTTTAAATTTTTATTTATATAGTGCCAAATCACAACAACAGTTGTCTCACAGCGCTTTTCATAAAAGAGCAGGTCTACACCAAACTCTGTGATGAAACCCAACAATTCCGACCAAGAGCAAGCACTAGGCCACAGAGGCAAGGAAAAACTTCCTTTTAAGAGGCAGAAACCTCGAACAGAACCCTGTCTGAGCGTGGATGGTCATCTGCCTCGACCGGTTGGGGGTGAGACAAAGAGACAGACAGAGACAGAGAAAGACAGACAGAGACAAAGAAGAGACAGACAGAGAGAAAGAGACATGGAGAATTATAGCAGAGGGTGTCAAGCAGGAAAATGGAGGCAGCAGGTAACTCCAACCACAGTTCCAGACTCCACAGCTCCAGAGCCAGAACCACCTGCAGGAAGTGATAGGAGGAAAGAGTAAAGGGGCGAGAGAGCATAAGACTCCGGGGGCGATACAGCACAAGACTCTGGGAAAGGGAAGAAGTCGACTAAGAAAGATGCATTAATGGGAAGAGGTTGCATACATGTTTATGTGCATGTTAGACTTAGACTTCTTCTCAGACTTCTCTTTATTTATAATCCTATTGGGATGACTCCCTCAAGAAAATTGAAATTCCCAGCAGAAAAAGACCTTTACCATAAATTATCAATTAAGAGCAGTTAGTGTTGTTCGGCAGTACAGAAAAAAAATTAACTTTCCCTTAAGCTCCCAACTAATGCTAGCGCTAGCTAGCTTTGTTGACAAGGTGTCACTGAACGCTCAGCAAGACATTTTAGGCAATGAAAATGGTCCTACTTTAATGAAGTGAAAACACAGAGTAAGAGGGTCAAAGTTTGAAACGAAAGCATGGACAACGCACAAAAACAACTTCACAGCTATTTGAATGTCCACAATGCCATGGCTAGCATTGCTAAGCCTCTGTCCTGATTGACAGGTTGGTGTGTAGCCACGCCCCTAAGGCATCCCCTGCTTTATTGTCTATTTTAATTTAAATGGAACTATAGATTATTAAATGAACACCATGGTGTATTTGAGAAGACTTGAAACTAGCGTATGTGATATATTGGACTTTTTTAAAATTATATCACCTGTGCTACCCTGACTATGTCTGTCTGTATATATGCCTTACCTGTGCTACAGTTTTTAAATGACATGATGCTACATAACATGGCAAGGTCTGGTTGTGCAATATGTGTTCACTAAGTATACTTTGCGATTATCCATTATGTTTTAGCCAATTTATATTTAAAAACAAAATTGGGAAAAAACTCAAATGGGACAGTTAATTGACTTGATTACACAGCACATCCTTAAAATGATTCCCAGTATCCCCCTGCAATTTGTGCTGTGAAGAGGAGTTGGTTTATATGAAAATCTATTCATAGCTGATTACATTACGTAAATATTTGAAGAAAGTATTGCCATTAATAGTTTATTAGGACCATTTCTTTTGTCTGTAGACATATTTTGGTCTGCGGCTTGGGAGTGAGATGTTCATTTTTGCAAATATGTATTTTTATAGTCTGACCCAATGGGAATTGTGTGAATTCAGAAATAAAGTGTTGGAGGTAGCGCTGCTTTGAGTGGATCTAAATGAAACCCTCCCCATGTCGATTTACTAAAATCCCCCTCAAAGAAACAGTGTTTGTCATTTATAGCCCCAGGCACAGAGTAATGCTGTATAAAGTTGCATTGTAATGACATATAGAAACAGTGATTACAGCCTAATTCAATTGCTCCCTAATCTCATTTCCATAATGGCCTTTATTTGGAACCTCAATTTATTGTTTTCCCAGAAATCATTATACAATTTAGCCCTTAAATCCACTTTGAATATGCATGCCCACTGTAACAGGCAGGCATACAAAAACGCGCACATATACACTAACATACAGAACAGTACAGTACATAAATGCACTAAACCTCACACAAGAAACTACATGCAGCCAGAAACAGTCCAAAGAAACACACACACACACACCCACACACACACACACAGAGTGTGTCTCACTATCTTTGTGGGGACCTATTATTGACATAATGCATTCCCTAGCCCCTTACCCTAACCGTAACCATCAAAACTAAATGCCTAACCTTAACCCTTACCCTAACCT
The DNA here is from genome assembly GCA_029931835.1 of Etheostoma nigrum. Lineage (NCBI taxonomy): Eukaryota > Metazoa > Chordata > Actinopteri > Perciformes > Percidae > Etheostoma > Etheostoma nigrum. The sequence continues at coordinate 31,624,511 of CM057237.1, forward strand.
TTACCGTAACCTAATTCTAACCCTAATCCTAAAACCAAGTCTTAACCCTTAACAGCCCTTTAAAGTTGTGGGGTCCAGCATTTTGGCCCCACAAAGCTGTCCAGACCCCACAGGTATACTGTATTCTTGGTTTAAGGACCCCATAAATGCAGTTAAACAAGAACTCACAGACAGACACACACTCACACACACACACACACATATATATAAATATACACACACACACATACACACTCACTGATGCCATTATGGTAATGGATAGGCGGGCCCAGCTGGTATATCTGGTGGCAGCAGTGTGAGAAAAGAGGAGGGTTATAATGTGCAAATATTAATGATCCTGGGTTTGGGACTCTGGACACGCATGCATCTTTCTGTATTTTGTGTGTGTGTGTGTGTGTGTGTGTGGTCAAGTGCCAGAGGGTGGGATCCAACAGCCTGGATTTAATCACTGGGACCCCTCTCCATAAGATGACTATCATGATCTGCCAGCTTCGCTGAGCTCCTCTGATATGTCTATCCCTGGTGACACAGCTCGATCTGGGCTGCAATGTTTGGCCAAGTCACCAAGATCACCATAAGTCCATGGTAGGCATCGGACCAACCCTGGTCTTAGAGCTTGAACGCTGCCTGTAACCTCGTACAAAGCTTTACTTCAAATAACCCTCAGTCCCTGTGCGGGGGGGCTGAGCTGCTCTTCGAAGGGTGTGTGTCGGGGATTTCAGGGACTCTGGGATGAAAGATCATCTTGGTACTTTTTCCAGCGTCTGTGTGCATGACAGAGCTTGGTGTATATCTGCTGTACAATTTCTACATGGATAACCTGCGCTCTCTCCCTCTCTCTGAGGCACTATGAGGAGCAATCATGCGAGACTGATTCCCGTGCTTTCTTAAGAGGATATATAATACAGTTCACCTCTGCATACTTCTGCTGCAGGGAACCTTTTGAAAAGACTCTTCAATGGCAGCCACCAAGGAGGATCATGTTTTATGGAATAGAGCCAAAACCAAGCAGAACAAAAACAAAGTCATACAGAAACTGGGCAAATAAAAAGAATAGAAAAGACTAAAGGTTTGATATTCACTGCTTATCTTTTGCACACAGCTATAGTACTGTGATGATATTAACAGGGACCCCATGTGTGTCAATCAAAGCCAGGTGATACATCATTGGTTTGCTGACTGACTATAGTCACATTTACCGTTGTAGTAGACGTTATAATCATAGGATTTATTACATGATTGATCATTACGCGACTGCTGAAGTGGAGTATAAGCTTTGAAATGCCCCTTGCCAGCCTTACGGATGAAAAGCTGGTCTTAATTTGCCTACACATGATCCAACCCAGTCTCATTGCAGTTTGTGAAATAGTCACATAATTTTAATCTATTGTTTTGTGTACACAAACACGTTCATCTTTTTTTCTTTTTTTTTTTACGTGGTGGTCAGCACGTAATGGGCATCTATACGGAGGATGGGTTTAGGAAAAGAAGAACGGGGAAAGGAAACACATGCGGGAGACGTCACGTCTCTGTGGGACACACATCAGCGGGACATTTGTGTGAAAGTGAAAGGGACGGCAGTGTTTAGGAAAAGAACAAATGAAACGTCACAGGGGGGACACAATCCCATGTCTCCGGGGGTGAAAGTCCTGTGTTATTTGACCCATCCACCCCCCCAACCAGCCTCCCTGCGTGGATTTTCGGCCTTTTATACTACTTGCTACCGTAGTCGGGCTGTGATCACAAAAGATGCTTCCCATTGAAATACATTACTTTAAAAAACGTGATGAGGACCATGGAACAAACGAGATAAACGTGTCCTTGTACACAAATCAATAGATTAAATAACCATTTCACAAACTGCTGTGAGACCATGTAGCATGATCAGAGGTAAATAGGTCTTGGTATCAAAAGATTTTGATAATAATACCCAGACTTTAATAGCAGTTCCTAAACAATACTTTCAGCTCCTACTTTTTGAGCCACATCTCGGTGTGTAACGTAGCGTTTTTCCTGCACGTCTCTACGACATGTAACGTTAGACAGCCAATCACAGACGTTAGATATTGGTAGAACCATGCTCTGTGCAAGAAATTGGATATTGAAGAACGAGCCAGTTTTTGATACTCTATACTTTAGAGGCAATTCGGTCATAAAAAGTATTGAATTCGGTACCCAGCCGCGAGGTTGTGGGCACAGAGGCTAAACGCAGCACAGGTATATAACATTATTGCTTCTAGCTTTGGTTGCACCTTGAAAGGTCATTGGCAACGAGGACAAAGTTGTAATTATTTGAACTTTGAGCGCAGCGCTTAGCTGCAATTTTAAGCGGTGCTTCATGCCAAGGGTGCACTGCAAAAGTAAAAAAAAACACTATAGATAAAAACACTAAATCAGAGGGAAAATATACTCAGAACAAGTGAACTTCTCTGTCCATGCAGGAAGATAATTTCACCTGACAAGCTTGCTTGATATAAGATTATAGTGTAAAGTTCCATCCATCCATCCATCTTCATCCGCTTATCTGGTGTCAGGTCGCGGGGGCAGCAGCTCCAGTAGGGAACCCCAAACTTCCCTTTCCCGAGCCACATCAACCAGCTCCGACTGGGGGATCCCGAGGCGTTCCCAGGCCAGGTTGGAGATATAATCTCTCCACCTAGTCCTGGGTCTTCCCCGAGGCCTCCTCCCAGCTAGTGTAAAGTTGAACACTTGAAATAAGAAATTCACTCTTAAAACAAGAAAAATTAAGTTTTTTTATCTTGGTAAGAACCAAATAATATAATAATAAAAATTTCTATTTTATTAATCCCGCAAGGGAAAATTACAATTCACACTCTGTTGTTACTACACACAGGCCTGAATTACACACACATGCTCAGTACCTATACATGCAGTAAATGGAGAGATGTCAGAGTGTGTGTGGGGGGGGGGGGGGCTGCCCATGGAAAGGTGTCCCAAGCAGTTGGGGGTTCGGTGCCTTGCTCAAGAGCACCTTGGCAGTGCCCAGGAGGTGAACTGGCACCTCTCCAGCTACCAGTCCACCACCATACTTTGGTCCATTTGTGGACTTGAAATCCCTACTGACTGAGTTACTACCACCCCAGTGTAGTGCTTCCTCCGAAGTTGTCTCTGCTCTCCCTATAGGGAAACAATGCCACAGCCAGCACAGAGTGGTTTTGCCACGGATCATCTGCAGGCGGCTTTGGGGCGGGGCAAAAGTCAACTTGTGAGACGCGCTGAGCTGCACGACGTGCCGTTGTGGTTTAAAAGATGTGCACGCTGGCTTCTCAATGAGCCTCTTTTACCCACGGATGCCCATTACAACCATCTGCCAATAGATCTGCAGTTTATATGCAACAAAAACACAAAAAAAGTCAACCTGACATTGTGATAATTGGGATATTGTTGTGGACAACATCCAAGAGATACACAGCCAGATGCATGGACTAGGTCATGCTAGAGACAGAAGTAGTTCGTCCAGTGTGGCGTCCAAGTGCTTCTTGGTGTTTTGAATGGCCACCCTTTAATGCCATCAAAGAAAGAGACAAGATGCAATAATTGTATAAATACAGGGATAACAGCGTCCATGCTCAAACAGACACTCCTCAAAGGGATTCATAGAGTTACAATCTGCTGTACACACAACAAGAGATAGAAAGGAAAGAAAAAATTTAGCTTGAGAGAACATCTTTTAAATTCTGCTTACTTTCTCACCTCTTTTCAGCTGGCTAATCACTTTGTGAAGCGGCCAGAGGCCGGAATTTCTTCTTTTTGTTTCGAACTTGCCCTTTACCAAGATGTTGGATCAATCAACCTGCTTGTTTGACGCTGCCAACCATATTTGATAAATTATTTTTGAGGTGTATGTGTCAGTCCCTCTGCAAGCCTCATTGACTGAATGGTATCCATAATACCTGTCTCTACGTTGATCTGCAGTTTATTTCTATTGTCGCAGAACTACATTTTCAACGTCATGGTTAGCTTTTTCAGGTCAACCCACTGGGATCAGATCTCTAAATGTTGTCAAGTCATGATAGACATGCTAGAGATAAACAGTAAAAAGCTACGCTAAAATAAAAAATGAAAAAAAAGACAAATATAAACAGGCTATTGACATTTTCAAGTCCGATCTAGACCCTATAACATTAAATCTTCTAGATCAGGATCTCAAAGCTATAAATGCAGACAAATGTGTGATGTTTGATAAATATCATCCAAGGTAAAATAGTGAGTTCACATTGTCCTCCAGCACATTTGATCAGAGATGGTTACAATTAAACATCTGACACACACATACACACACACACACACACCGGCACTACTTGGCCACCAGACGTGGGCCACTGTTGCTGCCGATTGGTTGAAGTTCTGTCAGATAGCCAAGCTCTAATGGAAATGCTACAATGCAGCCAAAGTGCGAGAATCATTTCAGTGATAAAGTTATATGTTCAGCCCAGAACAACCACTGGAGATAATGTTTGGCCTCATTATAATTCCCACCATGTTTAAACAGGCGGCCGCAGAACGCAAACAAAAGCAGATGAAATTTGAAAAGTATTATCAATATTGCAGATAGTGGATGCCCTTTCCAATCACAAGCTGCATATCTCTCACGGCAAATATATGGTTGAGCAGTTCATTCATTTCTATTAGGCCCCTTGTATGTTTCCCTGTGGCTCATATATATTTATGCAGAATTGATGAAAAGGCCAAACAAGCTACCATTAGATATGGGTGGAATTCACTAGCCTGGCCACGCTAACGGTACATTTAAAAGGCATTACTTTGCAGTGACAGATCTCTCTCTTTGTTCTGCTCTTTTCCTGGGATCATTCCTCATATGGTCCCGGCCACAAGCAAGCTTTTTGTTGCTTTGTAGTACAGTAAGTGTATGCATAGAAGTGTGTGTGTGTGTGTGTGTGTGTGAGAAAAGCCAATTGAGAAAAATGGAAAACAAACTGTACAGTGGCCGCATATATGCATGTGTTTTCATGGATTTTTGGTTTATACTATACTTGTATGCACTACTTACCTGTGTGTGTGTGTGTGTGTGTGTGTGTGTGTGTGTGTCTTCTTTTTACACTGCAGTTTCCACTCTGCACACCACTCCATGTATTCTTCAGCTCTGTTAATAGCTGGCTGCTGGAGCAAAATAATTGTCATTTTCCAGCCAGTGGGTCTAAAGTCATACAACATAATGAAATGTATAAAAAAAGAGGGGGAAATGGCAGACAGGAGGCATGCTAAATCAAATGTAGAGAGATCTGAATAATTTAAGGCACAGGAAGGCGAGAAGAGGAGGAGGAGGTGCAAATGGAAAGATGGTGAAAAGTATCATTTAGGTTGACAGCGCTACGTGCTAATGTGTGTGCATCTATGAGGGCAGTGCAATATCCAGGGTAATGGTGAATAGAGATATAAATATGAAAATATAGGAGGGGGGGTGTGTGTGTAGAGTGATCACCGCTGGCTGTTAAGCAAGTACATATTTGATGATGATGTTCACTGATTGATTGATCAATCGATCCGTTCACTCATCTGCCTTCTGTTATCTCCGGTCTGTATCCCTGATGGAGCTTTCTTTCACTGCCAGGTGTGTCTGTGACTAACACATTAACTAACCAGGCCAGAGCACTCAGTGTCCTCTGACAGCCTGTCATTTAAGCTCCGCAGCCAGGGAAAGGTAGCAAATAGTAGGGAGGGAGGGGAACCGAAAGGGAGGGGATGAACATGTTAAAGAGAAAGACGGGAAGAGAAGGAAAGAGGGGGTGAAGAGGAAGAGTGTGATGGGAGTAGCCAGGGAGGCGTTGAGGGGGCAGTGCGGAAAAGGGGAGGCTGACCTTGTATACACACACACACACACACACACACACACACACACAGCTGCGGGGATCAGGTAGTTTTGGGCAGGTGCAGGTTTCTGGGCAAAAAACAGAGAGAAACAATATTAAATACATCTTTCCCTATTTT